>JANIJG010004324.1:13857-32634 GCA_024611175.1 Megaceryle torquata | reverse complement strand
ATGGGGTCTTCCTTCCTCTTTCAGTATTCATCCCTGCCACTGAAGGGATTGAAGAGAACACCACCTGGGCTCCTGAGACCCCAAGTGATCTCCCCAGGGCCCTGAGGTGGTTTTTTTATTATTTTCAGGTTTCTCTCCATAACATCATCATTGCCAGCCTGGATAATCGACAGAGGGTAATAGTCCGATGGCTGTACCAGATGAGAGAGTTCTCCAGTAATATCTCTGACCCTGGCCCCAGGGAGGCAGCAGACTTCCCTGTGGTGTGTATCTGGATGGCATATGGGGCCCTCAGTTCATCTCAGAGGGAGTCACCAACTACAATTACCCTTTTTTTTTTCTTGCTATAGCTGGTCCTAATGCGTGGGGGAGACCAACTTACCTTGTGCAACTCCCCTGATGGACCTTCAGCTCGATCATCATTTGTTTGTCCCTCAATTTCCCGAGTCCCATACCTGTTGTGCAAGGGCAA
Source organism: Megaceryle torquata (assembly GCA_024611175.1). Lineage (NCBI taxonomy): Eukaryota > Metazoa > Chordata > Aves > Coraciiformes > Cerylidae > Megaceryle > Megaceryle torquata. The sequence continues at coordinate 32,162 of JANIJG010004324.1, read as the reverse complement.
CTGGGAAGGGGAGGGAGGCCAGGAGGGGATTCTATTTCCTCACTGAGCAAAGACCTGTTTCCATTCTCTTAATTTCTTAGGCTCCCTTCTTAAACCTGGTGACAAGGAAGGAGTTCCTCTCCTAATGGAGCCTCCACCTGCTGTCTTATCCTCAAGGATGGCAGGACCTGACTCCACCAGTCTATCTCCCTTTCACATTCCCTTACTGTTCTCTGCCTTTCAGCCTCCTCCTTTAGCTCAGCCACGAGGCTGAGCAGATCATTCATCTAGTCACAGCAGACACAGTTGTTATCCCCGCCACTCTCCGCTAGCAATGCCAGGCTCCAGCATTCTCTGCAGCCAGAGGCCTGGGCACCTGCATGCTTCTGAAGGACCTCTGTCTGGGTCGCTACATTTTTTCTGTCAGGAGATTTTTGTCCAGCTCACAACCATTTCTAGTCCTGCACATGCTTTATTTTTAATTTTATTTATTTATTATTTATATTATTTTTAAATAATATAAATAATTTTGTGAACCTTCTTGTGTGCTTTTCTCTCCAAATGTGTTTTAGCTGTCTCAGCCAGTTTCTGTCAACTAAGGTGGAAACGTATAGGTCTGAAATACATAAAACTTCTTCAGATGTGCTGAAAATGGATGCTGAGATGTAGTTGAGAGAGACTGAGTAGTATCCCTACTGTAAGAAAGAGGTACATATGAACTTATACCTCTGGAACCAGTAAAGAAATCTGGAGTATTCAGCTTCAGAAGACAAATCTATGTCAAGTGCATATTGAGAGCTTTTCTAAGCCAATTTTTGAAAACATAACTAACTAGAGTGCTGCTTGTAGACTCCAGCGAACTATTTCAAGTTCCTATAGACCAGAAAATATGTTTTTGCCTTTGCTGTTGGGAGGCTGTGGCAGGTTCCAGGGCTGGGCTGGACTGCCCTTGGTCTGAGCAAAGCTGAGCTGGGTTTACCAGGAGCCCTGTGGCCAAGTGCCCCTTGCCCAGCCTGTCTGAGCTCCAGCTCTGTGAGTGTTACTGGGGAAGTGGCTGACAGGCCCAGGCAGTAACTGCTGGACAAATTGCCTCTGGGTGGTATTGGATTCTGTGGGGCAGATTTCACCCCTTCCCTGGGAGCTAGAGGAAAGAATCAAGTAGAGATAAGAAAGTGTACACAAAGAAATCCAAGTGACCAAGAAGGAAGAAACACCCACCATGACTTCACACTGTTTCTGGTGACAACCTTAAGATGTTGGTGAGTTACTGTGAGACTTCCCACATCTCTTCTTGAAGAAGACTTTACTTGTCAACCTTGGAACCTAGAGGGACTTTAGAACATTGAGCACAACACCATAGAAAATTGTTAGAGATTAGTATGTTTCTGTATGACCATTTTAAGGGTATTATTAATGAGGCTGTTCTGTACAACTTGGACAAGTAACTGTACTATAACTGGGCTAATAATTTTCATTAGATTGGCAAGATCTTATCTAGATTCTTATCTACATGTACACATACATATGGTCTGATTCCTTTTTTATAACAATATATTAAGTATAATACTTTCATTAATTAAAGGTTATAGAAACACTTTTCATTTTAGACAAAAGAATAGTATCATGTCCTTTGTTCATCCCAGTGAACCAGCAAGAACTACACGTATAGAACCACAGACCCATATATGTTCCCAAACAGATTGGGAAGGACCTCTAGAACTAATCTACTCCAACTGTGCTTGAAGCAAGTTGCTTGAGTCCTTATCCAGTCATTCTGAATATGTCCAAGGATGGAGATTTCACAGACTTTCTGGGCAACTTGTGTTCTGTCTGACCCTTTTTCAGAGTGAAAAAAATTATATGTTTAATCAAGAGCAAGCATTTTTACTGAAAATGTATGGTTTGTAAATTTTACTTCCCCATCTGTTGGACTGTTTGAGGATTTGGAGAGAAGGCAAGGGGATGCAAAGGAGAATGAAAGAAGGTAGATCATAAAGAAATTAATACTATTATCTGAGCTTTCGTCATATACCATTGTATATAAGGAAATATGCCATTGTCAACTAAGCACCACATGGCTATTCTTTCCTCCCCTGCTGAGGTGGGGAGGAGAATCAGAAGAAAAAGGTAAAACATTGTAGACTGAGATAAAGACAGTTTAATTGTGACAACAGGAGAGAAGAAACAATTAAAAAAAAAAATTTATATATATATATAAAGTGAGTGATATGCAATGCAATTGCTCACCACCCAGAACCTAATTCTCAGCCTGTTCCTGAGCCACAATTCTCCCTTGCCTCAGAGAGCTCCCCCAGTCATATACTGAGTATGACATCATATGGTATGGCATATACCCTTGGCTAATTTGGGTCAGTTGTTTTGGACATGCTTTGTCCCATCTTCTTGTGATAATAAACTCTAGATGAACTTAGGACATCTACATGTCTCTGGACTTCTGGAAGCCCAAAGATGGAGACAGTACTCCAGAAGTAATCTCACAGACTGAATACAGACCAAAAAAAATGCCCCCAAAAATTGCAAAAAACCCCCCCAAAAAACCAAAAAAACCAGCAACCCACACTTCCTAACCTGCTGGATATATTCTTGCTAACACAACTCAATATGCAGCTGTTTTTTTCCTTATAAAAGCATACTACTGACTTGTATTCAGCTTCTTGTCCACCTAGATAAGGTCAATTTATTGCCCATATGCTTTCTATTGGGTTGGTCTCCAACCATACAGCTGTACAGTTAGTCTATTCCAGATGCTAGTCTCTGGATTTGCATTTGTTGAACATCATAAGTTTTCTGTTAGCCTAAATCTCTATCCCACTTAATAGCAGTTCTGTCATTGAGCCCTGCCTTCTGGACTGATAATTCCTGTCCACTTCCCTGAAGTGCACTTTTTTTTTCTAGGGCATTAATAAAGACATTAAATAGTATTGACTAGAATAGTGTTAATTGTTGACAGATACCACTAATGGCCAGCTTCCCACTGGACTTCATACCCTATCAAAACCCTTTGAACATGTGGTGTTGTAATCTACTCCAACAGTTCATGCTTTAACTATTTCTGTGTAAGTATGCTACTATATACACATCAAAAGTCTTGCTGAAGTCAAGGTAAATATCTTCTTCTGCTCTCTCCTGATCCACAGAACCAAGTGCAGGACCAGATCCCTACCTCTATCTTTTGCCCTTCATAATGCTTCACTTGCATAGCTTTGATTCTAGGTTCAAGACTGGGAATCCTGAGGTCAAATCTTTCCAGTCATATGTTATTCTGATTACAAAATAAAATTTACCTATCTCTTAAGCGCATCATAGAAATCATAATTAACAGCTGATCTCTCGTATCTTTTTCCTGTATTCCATTTAAAACCACAAAATAATTGTTTGATTGAACAGTATCACATTATATACACAATTAAATTTGGAGGAAAATGTTTAATAAAGTAATTAGAGCAATTTCTCACTGTATCAGATAGGTAAGCTGTAAAAATATTTTAAAAGCTGAATAGTATTAAAAAAGGAGAGTCATTACACATGACTTTCTCCACAGGACTCTACACTATGTTTTACAGGTTGGAGTAATTTAAAAAGTATAATTTTTAAACCACAATTTTTATGTCATTACAAATATTTCCTTACACATGCATATATTTTAGCCCCACAACAGAGTAATGAAAATAAACACTGAAAGATCGATTGATTGTTTTATTTATTGCCTATTTAGACACAGTAGTGGACAAATAATTGTAGTGCTTATTAGGATTCTTCCTTCCTTTTATCAGAAAGAAAGCTCATGTTTTGAAAGCAGACTACCAAGAATATATGTTATTTTTTTTCTAGCTAAACTTTCAGCATATTTTTCTTTAAGGATATCTTCTTACTACCTTTCAAATAATTGCCATCTGTATCTTTAAGTGTTGTTCAACAAGATAATGTATTTGTGAGGCTATCTTTGTTTACTTCTCTGGACAATTAGTCTGATTTGTGTTATGATTGCTGGTTTGTATGTAAAATATGCTTATTATGATAATGCTTACTTATCTACTACTTTCTATCTGAAGATCTCAAGTGGTTTACAAAGGACATGAATATCATTATCCCTATTTTACATAGGGACATATTTCTGTGAGAACTATTTAACTCTAGAAAATTTCATAAAGGATGTTTTTACATTGCTTATTAGAAAGATGACAAAGAAGAAGAGGAGAAGAAAGAAAAACAAATATGTTGTGCCACCAGACTGAAAAGTAATTTGTTTTAATAAGACTTGGAAAGCCTCCCAGGACAATTTAATAGAGACCTGAGGAGTTGAAAGTTAAAAGGTTTCTAATTTACACATCAAGACAGCAACTTAGAACACTTCATAATGCTTCATTTGGACAGGCTGGTATATGGGACGTATGGGACAAGGCCAGTGGTATGAGCTGTAACAAGGCCAAGTGCTGGGTCCTGCATTAGGGCCACAACACCCCAAATAATGCTACAGGCTTGGGGAAGAGTGGCTGGAAAGCTGTCCAGTGGAAAAAGGTCTTGGGGTGTTGGTCAACAGACACCTGAACATGAGCCAGCATTGTGTCCAGGTGGCCAAGAAAGCCAACAGCATCCTGGCTTGTGTCAGAAAATAGAGTGGTCAGCAGGATCGAGGAAGTGATTGTCCCCCTATATTTGGCACAGACAAATATCACAGAAATACTTATAAAACAAGTGAAGTAATGTCACTCGAACCAGGACAAGTAAACAACACCAAGTAATGTTTTCTGAAATTATGCATAACACTTGCATTTCTCAAAAAAGAAAAAAAAAAAAAAAAAGGTCAAGAAAATTACTATTTTAAATCAGTCAAATATTGTACATAAGTCAAAATTTTATGGCATTATATGGTTTTCCTCAATGCCTTTTTTTTTGGTTTCTCTGTAAATTTAAAATGTCTTTTATAAGAACAGTTAATTACAAATTGAATTCTGAAAGCTCACAAACATTTGTCCTGTTCTGATATCAAAAATCATGCTGTCATAAACTGTTTAAACTCTGGGACATCTTATAGCAAAAAGATGTTAACATGAAACTTCTCAGTTTCTCTTTTTTTAGCTACCAATGAATTTGTAACAAGCTGATTGCCCACTTACTTTTCCAGTGAAAGTATAAGATTCTTATGAGCAGAAAAACAAAATTCCAAGATAGAAAATGAAATGTGAAAACATAATCACAACAGAGTACATGCAGCAGAAAATTCTTTAGAAAGTTATGTTCCACTACAGTGGGAAAATGTTGGACCGTCCAAAAGGCAAATATTTACTTTCCTATTTGCAATAAGCTAGAGAAGAGATACAGTTTGTCAGAAAAGTTTTATAAATATGTTTATTTTCTTCTCTAGCATTTAAAAAGAATTAGCATGATAAAAGTATTTTTCCTTCTGTGCTACTCAGATCCTTATTTTGCCTATCTGATTCATGCAACACAATACTGCATTCCAGTACTCCCAATTACATTTTGAGGATATTGTAAAATAAGTTTATTGAAGATTCTCTTCTGTTTTTAGTGACTTGCTGTTCTTGTTGATGATTAACAATATCAATTAAGAAAAAAGAAAGGGTGAAAAATGGCATTTAATGAAGGCTGCAAATTATTTAAGAATAAGGCTATTTTAATTTATATTTCATTGAAGCCAGGTTAAGATAAAATGTGAATTCATCTTATCCATAGCAATCAACAAAGTTATAAACTTGAGTTATATGGGTGAAGAAATGGAAGAAATCATATTGCCTTCTAGAAAAAGATTACATCAGGAAAGTCTCTTTCCTTCACAAAGCCATGTTATTTCACTCTAGATGATCATACAGGTTTCAGACATTTCTCACATTTCTTCTGTTCTTTCAGGAATACATTAACCGAGTTCTCTTGCAGGATGGGGAGGAGAGACTATACTAGCATATCTTTAAGACCAGAACTCACTTTAATTCTCCCCTGTGTTGGGGGCTGACATGTTAGGCTCATTATTAACATTAAAATTGCTCTGTACATACACAAGCTTCTCATTGTTACACTAGAAGCCATGTCTTGCATTTGACTGCTTTGTAAACAATTCCTTGACTAATGTGATGTAAAACTCCCCTCCCTACATTTTTTTACTATCTGGCATTCTGAGGAACACACCTTTCACTGCCTTCACACTGTATCATACTGTATATTAAAAACATATGACATAAATATCTAAACAGGTTTATTTTGTGTGTCTCATGGGCTCTTAAATTAGACTAGACATGAAAATAATTAATCAGTTTGGCATGAAAGTGATTTATCTTACTGAGGTTTCTTTCAGATTTTCCTCCAAACTAATTAGTATCCAGTAGCTATTTTTCTTCAATTAAATTTCTGGATCAAAAGAACTTGGGAAATTTGGAAGCTATTCCGAATATAAGCAGTGGTTAATTGGGGGGGGAAGGCATTGTTTTTTTAAAAATGGGCCAAAAGAGCAGGGAGATAGCTCATCATGACTTCAATGTCAGGCCAGAACTCTATCTTGGTAAGTGTATGAAACAATCATTATTATAATCAGACATAGTATGTGTTCAGGATATTGCTATGTCCTGTAATACTTGTGCACATCGGTAGCCCCTACTGCACAGGGGTTTGGTTTGCTTGATCCATTTAGGAGGTGCCTCACAGGAAAAGAGTTAGAACTGTTTGGAGATGAATGTCTCTACCCCTTTCTATGAAGCTCAAGTGTCTCTGCCTTACTGTTTCTTTCACATCTGAGGAATACCTATGCACTACATTTGTTTGAATTTCCTAACTTCAGATTGATTCACACACAAAGAAGACCCTAATAGACCCTGGACAACTTTGCCTTCAAGGAAGATCCTTTTAACTTCCTCTCCAGAAAATGAACTGTGTCATGCTATGACTGCCTTTTTTTTCTGTGTCCTGAATGCCAACTCATTCATCCTCCCTGAAAGCCTGCAATTATCCTAGAAAATTATAGGAGCCAAACCTAGGTTTGCATGATGGCACACAATTAAGTATACTGTTTAACACTAACAGTATTACCAGATTTTGGTTTGATGTCATTGGTGTTCACCCCAAAACTAAAAGGGTTTATAAGCCCTCTTTTTAACCACTTTTTGTGTTTGCCTTACTCCTAAGTTTACAACAAGGGCATGGATAGCATTGACTATGCTGGGGAGGACTATTCCGTTTATGTTCTGTTTTAGCACCAGTGGGATTTTCCATCAGGTCAACAGGTTTGACCATGTCAGCTATTGCTATCTTCCTCAATACAGAGTCTGTAAAGACTAATAAAGAGTTAAAGGCAAAATTCTTGAAGATTTCCCACTGTACACATTTTTAACTCTCACATAGTCTTTTCTGTGTCTCTCAAACCCTATTTTGCTAAGAGCAATGGGAAGTGAAATCAAGATATTGAAGCTTTTAGAGTTGCTAAAATGTTGTCTATTATCTTAAAGAAAACTACGTTTTAAACCTATTTTAACTTGTCATATGCTGTAATTGTTTAAAGTAGCTTATGATTTATTGAATCTTATACTAATGAAAACTATCTTTCCATGTACATGCACACTTATATATACCATATCATAAATGTGCATTTTTGTAAAATAAAATGATAAATTTAGATTGTTCAGGTTGATGACTATTGTTGCCTAGTGAAACTGAATGTAATATTAGGAGTTGTATATTAAAAATATCTTATTTTTCTGGGTACTCATCCTAGATGGAACAACTAGTAGGTTCTCAGGTATATTTGAAAGGTGTGTTTGTGGAGGGAAAAAAGAATTATTCAAAAGTAAGAGGGCTACAAGAGTGTTAACATAAGAACAAAAAATGATCACAAGAGACTTGAAACAAATATAAACTTTACTCTGGTGATATCATGCTAAAGAAAATATAGAATGTTTCTTCTTGGTTTTAGTATTATTCCTATATAGCCTTGAAACTAAAAGTTTAAATTTTTTGCTTCAGGGCTAACTCTCAGGCGTGACACCTGTCACAGTACATCTACTAGTGTTTATGTGGAAACTGGCATGGAGAAGCACTGCAATTTTTCTGTCCACATCATATTTCTTTTAATCATGATCCATATACACTCCCTTTAAGAACACTGAGAAAAATAACATACAGAAGCAGACTGTGATGAGTGTGAAACATTCAGAAGTTTTTGCATTCAAGGGGAAATCAAAGTAGCTAGTCAAGACATCTTTCAGTGTATGTGATATTTATGAGTCAGAGATCCATGTTTGATCCCTTTTCAAACACAACTTTTGGTCAGTTTATGCTAGGGAAGAACTCTGGTTCATTCATCAGAAAAATCATTATATCTTGGATTAAAACTTAGGGGAAAACCAGAAATCAAATTGCAGTGTGGTGGATTTACCCTGTCTGGACACTAAGTGTCTACCAAAGATGCTCTATCGCTCCACCTCCTCAGTTGGACAGAAGAGAGAAAATATAACAAAAGGCTCATGGGTCGAGATAAGGACAGAGAGAGATCACTCAGCAATTGCTGTCACAGGCAAACCAGATTTGACTTGGGGAAATTAGTTTAATTTATTATCAATCAAATCAGAGTAGGATAATGAGAAATAAAAGCAAATATTAAAATAACTTTCCCCCACTCCTCTCACTAACATGATATGAGGGCTGGAGCACCTCTCCTATGAGGACAGGCTGAGAGAGTTGTGGTTCTTCAGCCTGAAGAGAAGGCTCCAGGGAGACCTTGTAGTGGCCTTTCAGTACCTAAATGGGGCATACAGGAAAGAGCATGAGGGGATCTTTATCAAGGAGCAGAGTGATGGGATGAGGGGTAATGGCTTTTAAGTAAGAGCAGATTTAGATTAGATGTAAGGAAGAAATTCTTTACTGTGAGGGTTGTGAGACACTGGAACAGGTTGCCCAGAGATGCTGTGAATGCCTCATCCCTGGACATGTTCAAGGCCAGGTTGGATGGGGCTCTGAGCAATCTGGTCTAGTGGGAGGTGGCCCTGCCCATGGCAGGGTGTATGGAACTAGATAATCTTTAGGGTCCCTTCCAACCCAAACCATCCTATGATTCTGTGATTGTATTATTCTATAAATAAAGAATTTCTATGAAATCCTATTGTTTCTCAATACAGTCTAGAGTAAATCCTGCTGTTAAAATCAGAGAAAATTATATTTCATGCAATTTTCACATTAAGTTGCCATCACTTATTGGTTCAAAAATTTTGTACTCTTAGCATCCAAAGAGTGATTTAAGGGAATTACACTGAATTTATATGTATGCCTATAGTAATGAGGAAAAATGAAAAATTTTGTTTTAAAAAATCTCCTTAATATATTCAGGAGAAAAAAAAAAAAATTCCGCATCTGTAGATTTAATTTATTTGTACTGTCTTCTTCTGAAATAAATTTTTAGGCTTACTTAGTTAATATTGATTTATTTTATAGTTGTATTTTGTGTCCTTTAATGAGAGAAACAAATAATATCTCTGTTCTTCTGGTCACCATTTAACATAATGCAGTGTCAGGATTCCTAAATTTATAACCAAAATTCCAGTGACAATTGCTTGGATTTATCTTCCATTGTTTAAGAGAACATACATAATTGTACTCTGTTGTATATGCAATTAAAAACAAGTATTCATTTTATAGTCATTGTTAATATGGTGTATATTCTTAGTAATTGAAATTTTAATATTGCTGTAATTGATCAGAATTATGCATGAGCATTTTTACAGGTGTTAGGAGCTCTTACAATACTGGCCTCTGTCTAGACTGGTTTTTTTTCTGTCACTTTTTTGCCACTACCTTCCTTTTGAATATATGAGGAAAAAATCTTTGTGCTTTGATACCTACAATAGACAGCTTCAACATTGATGCACAGCAAGGTATAACATTTCTGTATTTGATCAAATGATTTATCAGCAACTTCAAGCATTTAAATGATTTAAAATTTATGAGTTTATGCTGGCCAGCTGCCTACCAATCACCCCTTATCGAATGCAAGACAAATAAACTCCAGCTTTTTTTAACTTGGAAAAAAAAGTAAATCTATGTGGTGGCAGACATCATTCTAGATGGTAGGACAAGTAGATAATGTAAGTAACAGCTATGCTTTTAAGTATTAAAAGTATTGAAATTATGGAAGCAGATTATTACTGTCCTGTTTCTAGTTAACCAAATGTAAATTGAGCACAGCCATCTGTGTTTTGTTGGACTGAGGTCAAGGTACAGGGAAGGTTGTGCAGAGTTCTTGATTAATGTCTGACTCAGTGAGATGATGTCAAGGCTAAGTATTCATGGGGTTTTTCAGACCACAGCATGCAGGTGAACTCTATACCTTGTAAAGATTATTTAGAGGTTTATGTTTGAAAAGCATAAATTCTAACATTCCAGCATTCACTTTTTAGCAGCTTGCACTTGCACATGAGAATTGTGGTTAAGTGCCATGGGAATTATACCACACTTACTTCATGTGCCTAACTTACTCAGAAGGAACATTAACAGTGCACCTAAAAGATGCCCATAGAGTCCTGGACTGCAGAGAGGTGCTCCCACCAGAGTGGCATCAAAGTTTTTCTTCTCAGCTTCAAATCCCTTTTCTGCCTTATTCTAATGTTATTTACTTTGACTTTTCTTGTTAGCTCATTGACCTACATCTAACACAAACACCTGAGAGAGCTGGGGTTGTTTGAAAGAGTGTTGGGGTCCTTCAGCCTGAAGAAGAGAAGGCTCTGGGGAGGCCTTGTTGTGGCCTTTCAGTACTTAAAGGGGGCATATAAGAAAGATGGGGACAGTCTTCTGAGCAAGGCCTGTTGCAACAGGACAATGGCTAATGATTTTAAGATAAAAGAGGGTACATTTACACTAGCTATAGGGAAAAAAATTTTTACAATGAGAGTCATGAAACACTGGAACAGGTTGCCCAGAATGGGGGTAGATACCCCATCCCTGGAAACATTCCAGGTCAGGTTGGACAGGGCTCTGAGCAACCTGATCTAGTTGAAAATGTACCTGCTCACTGCAGGGGAGGTGGATGACATGACCTTTAAAGCTCGGTTGCAACCCCGACTATTCTTTGATTCTCTGATGTGCAGTTTTTACCAAGGTCTAAAAGTGTAGATTAAATGGAAGAATGGAATACAAAGGAGCTAAAAAGGAAAAAAGACAAAATATTGCATGGAATCTGGTAGTGCACATTTTCAGATGTATTTGGTCTATGTAGAAAGGTTTGGGTAGAGGGGGAGGCTACAAGGTGGCTTCTGTGAGAATATGCCAGAAGCTTGCCTGAAGTCTGATAGTTTCGGTGTCATCTGGCTACAAGATGGACCTGCTGCTGGCCAAGGCTGAGCCCATCAGCAATGGTGGTAGCATCTCTGTGATAACGTATTTAAGAAAGGGAAAAAGTTAGGGCACAACAAATGCAACCTAGAATCATAGAATCATAGAATGTTTTACACTGGAAGGGACCTCTAGAGGTCATCTGGTCCAACCTCCTTACACAAGTAGGGACATTACCTAGGGCAGGTGAACAGAGCCCCATCAAGCCTGGCCCTGAGTGACGCCAGGGACGGGGCCTCCACTACCTCTCTGAGCAGCCCATTCCAGTGGTCTCTCCTCTTCATATTAAAGATTTTTTTTCCAATATCCAGTCTAAATCTATCCTTTCCTAACTTAAAACCATTGCTTCTTGTCCTATCATTACAAACCTTTTTGAATAGACCTTCCCCCACCTTCATGTAGGCCCCCTTCATGTACTGGAAGACACGATAAGGTCCCCCCTGGAGCCTTCTCTTCTCCAGGATGAACAGCCCCAACTCCCTCAGCCTGTCTTCATATGAGAGATGCTGAGACAGGAGCAAGAATATGTGAGAGAAAATACTCTGAAATGCCAAGGGCAGTGAAGAAGGAGAGGCTAAAGGTGTTCCAGGCACTGGAGTAGAAATTCCCCTGCAGCCTGTGGTGAATACCATGGTGAAGCAGAATGTCTTCCTGCAGCCCATGGAGGGTAACAGTAAAGCAGATATCCAATTGCTGCACATGGGGGACCCCACAGCAAAGCAGATGGGTGTGACCAAAGTTGGCTGTCACACCATGGGAAGCCCACGCTGGAGCAGGCTCCTGGCAAGACTTGTAGACCCATGGAGAGAGGAGGCCATGCTGGAGCAGGTTTTCTGGATTAAATTGTGACCCTGTGGGGGACCGATGCTTTGAGCAGTCTGTTGCTGAAGTACTACACCCCATGGAAGGAACCTATGCTTCAGTAGATCATGAAGAACTGCAGCCCATGGGAAGGAGCCACATTGAAGAATTTCATGGAGGACTGTTTCCCATAGGTGGGACCCTCATTGGAGCAGGAGAAAAATGTGAGGGGTCCTCTTCTCCTAAGGAGGAAGGAGTGGCAGCAATAATATGTGATGAACTGAATGCAACCCCCATTCCCTGTCCTCCTGTGCCACCGTGGGGAAGGAGGTAAGAGAAAATTGGAAGTGAAGTTGAGCCCAAGAAGAAGGAAGGGGTGTTGGGAAGCTTTTTTAAGATTTGTTGTTATTTCTCATTATCTTACTCTGACTTTTGATTTATAAATTCAATTAATTATCTCATGTTGAGTCTGGTTTACCCTTAGGAATAATTGTGAGTGATCTCTCCCTGTCCTTATCATGACCCATGAGCCTTTTTTCAAATTTTTCTTTTTCCCTGTCCAGCTGAGGAGGGGAGGTGGAAATCTGACATCCAGCCAGGATCAAGCCAGCACAGTCTTTTTTCTGTGCCCAACATGGTGCATAAGAAATTTGAGATAATGATAGTAATTGAGAGAGGTAACAGGCAAAATATGGACTGAATATTGTAGAGAGAAAGCAGTGGAATGATGGTGGATAATCTGTGTTGTTATGATTGTGGTGAAGGGACAAGAGGTAGAGTGTGTGTAAATTGTCCACTTTTGTCAGTGTAGTGATGGTGTTAGTTTCATTTTGATGTGGGGAATTCTTTTTGTTAATACAAGTTTGTGAAGGTTGTAGATTGTATGATGAATATGTATTTTAATGATAATTCTTATATATGTTATTTTTGGAGGCAAAAGGTAGAATGGAGAAAAAATTCTTATTTTCAGAGCCATCAAAATATTGACAACTTTTTTTATCACATGAAATATAGAAAGAAGTAAAAGAATCACCTGAATCTGAAGACCTTGGTGAATAAGTAAGGAAGAAGTTTTTTACCATGAGGGTGGTGGAACACTGGAACACTTTGCCCAGAGAGGTAGTTGAGGCCCCATCCCTGGATATATTCAAGGTGAGGCTTGACGAGGCTCTGATCAGCCTGCTCTAGTTGAAGATGGCCCTGCTCTTAGCAAGGGGGTTGAACAAGATGACCTCTAGATGTCCCTTCCAACCCAGACATTTTTATGATTCTATATGTGTTCATAATAATAATAATTTCTAAGTAAAAATTTTGTTATTAATTTGTTTTTAGTTTCTTACAATTTTCCCTGGTTCATTGTCATGCAACTAATAGAATAATTATAGAATTTTTCCTACAGTGAATGCTGCATTATCCATTGTAAAATATTGTGCTATTGCAAGATGAAATGTGAAAAGAAAATTACTTTTTCTGCAAAATTAAGCTTACATCTTAAAATTTCAGCAGGGAGCAACTGTTTTGTAAATCAGATGTAGTTGTTTTTTAATATTTAGTTCTCACTGTAATAATGGCATGAACCTAAATGACAAAACATTGACTCCCTGCTGACATTATGTATTCTTACTTCAGCTTCCCTGACAGAAGCAGCACAGGGGATTGACATTTCATTAGTGATAAAAAGAGTTGAATGTTCATGAACTACTACTGATTTTAACAGTTTCTAATTTTCTACCCTTTGTCCTAAAACTCTCAGGAAGACACAAGTAAAAATGTACCTCAAGTTAGACGAATTTGGCTTAATTTCTAATTACAATATTCTCTCTACATGCATATGTGCACGTTGGACGATTTGAACCTCTACAATAAAAAATAAAATAAAATAAAAAATCACACAACAATGAACTAATTAAATATGAAATAAAATAATGGGTAAGTCTAGAATTGGGTTTTCCTGCTACTTAATCAATACTGTACCAACATGTTCCACTGGACAAAGAAATTTCAAATGAAGTCCCTAAAGTTAATAAGGACTTACTACAAAGTATGACCTAATCCTTCAGCCTCTGAGAATTAACTCAGACTTGGCCTTTCAAAGATCACAGAGTGAACATAACATTGTCAGCTTGGGATAGTTTCTATGTAGAGAGGAGGATGCACACAAACCCTCTAGCATTTCATGAAAGAATAGCACTGCTTGTGTTTGTGGTGACTGTAGTGGTTTCTGTCCCTGGAGCCTATTTTCTTTAAAAGCTGAATAAAGCTCTTTGCAGGTCAGTGTTGGCCAAGTGTCCCTCCCTGGACAGTGAATGTGCAGTACATCACTGAAAGCAGCATTCTGCATCTATATTAAGTGATTCATTATGGTCACAGCAGCTTCCATGTTGAACAAAGTATCTCCCCAAGGACACAGGCACACACTGGCCACAGTAAGGGAAAAGATGACAGGAAATCAAATCTTTTAATGTTTGCCACAGGATGTATGTACTCTATTCAGCATGAAGGACTGGTAATTTCATCTTTCATTTCTTTTTATAATATTTCAAAATTACTGATGAACAAGTTACCCCTGCTGAACATGAGCTACGAAGACTTTCTTTAGTCAAAAGGAGAAAATCTTTCCTTGTTGTACAGTAGTTGTTAATTTTTACTCTGACATTGATGAATGAGTGACAGTTATTATAAATCTATTTTTTATGCTGCACAGACTAATTGTGGCACTAGGCATTTAAGTTTCTGTCATTAAATAATGTGCACAGAAATATTTGAAATCTCAAATGAAATCTCAGAAGATGATGGTGATACTTTAGTCATGTGGTTTATCTAAAGGCTTCCCAGCTCAGAAATGATCATGATTATTCAGCTTTTGTGTCTTGGGGATCATCTACTCCATGCCTAATTGACCTGTGTGGCAAACCAGGAATTTAAACAGCTGTCCAGGTAAAGCCTCCTTGGAGAGACAAAGATTAACTGCAATATCAGGAAGTGAAAATTACTTTTATAAGACTGAGATTTGGCAATCAGGAATTGGTTATTATATATTATTGCTAAAAAAAGTTGGGTTTCTTGAACAAGGTCTTGTCCTCAGACTATTTGTTATTTATATGGTCTGTACCATTGGCCTTTTATTTCAATATCAACAGGACTCAAAACTGCAATACAATCAGAAATCAGTTTATGAGGTAGAAAATATCTTTAAATGATAACTAGAAGTCAGACTATAGTTCATCTGGGTTTATAGTACTTCCTAGAAGCTGGGTATTGAGAGAGATGAGGTAGATAAAGCATATCATTGAAGGCTATAGCATATCATTGCATAACAGCAGGAAATAAAGTGTTTTAATAAGTTTCTGCTTCCAAAAGTGAAGAATAGAAACCCCCCCCCGGTATCGTATTACTACATCACTTTAAATTAACACTGAAATTGAGCACTTATTCAGAAGTTTAAGAACAAAATCTGTAAATCCTTTGCTACATGTTCTTAGTGTGCTGAATTTCCTCCATATGCAAAGCTTTGAATGGCTGACCAAAGCATCTTTGTTGAATAAACCAGAATGTAACAATTGGAAAAATTAAGCTATACTGTAAAATTTACAGATTACTTTGTAAATCTGAGGCTTTCAACAGCCTGTGTAGCTGTCTCAGAGAATGTACAAAAACCCAATAAATTTGCTTTTTTTGCTCTATTTACAGTGGTGCAACCAAACAAGCTGGTACAAGTACCAATAACTTTAATTTTGAAAGAATCTATCTGAGTTTTCTTCTTTATGGTAATAAATACTTTCAGTGAAATGTTACCAAAAGGTGAAGGAGAAAGGTTACTGTCCCTAGTAAATAAGAGATATAGGTAAACATCCCTTTTACCACCCTCAAAGTGAAGGGTCAGCTGATGGTAAGTTGTAAACATTTTTTATGTGCTATAAAATCATATTATTTCCTAATCTCTGATTTTTGTATCTAGAGTATGAATTACTTCTGGTTTCCAAACCTGTATTTTAGATGTACATTATATAAGTTTCCCTTACAGACAGGATGCAGAAAATAGGGTTGGAAAAATAATTTGTAAAATTTAATTCTCCAGCTAGAACTATATGTCTGACATTCAGTGAAAGAGTCATCTTGAGTTTCCAGAAGTGTTTGATTTCACCTGTTATGAGAAAACTTTAAGTGCTGGACTGCTGCATGACATTCAGGGCTGACAGACCCATAAGTTTTCATTGTTCCAGTGTTCATAGGTCCCCTGACAGGAAAATTAAAGGTACAGTCCCTGTGGTTCATACCAGTAAATTCTCAGGTTCCTCTGAGAGGAAGGAAGGACTGGTAGAGGATAATGATTTTGTCAATTTCCTTCTGGTATTTACTTGCCTGACCTCAGTAACTGGAAGACCTTGAAATCTGCTGGTAAGTGGCAAAAATATATGCTATTGACCAGAATGAGAAAATATAACAATATTTTGGAAGCTATTATTGGACTATACGCTATTTTTAAATTCAAAAAAGTATGCGACTTCTAATTAATTATTAAAAGGAACTCACATATCATATTTTTCTCCTTCTACAATCTCCTCATAAAGTCTTTAGTCTTCACAGCTACAAATAGCTAGTAGTCTTATGGAAAATATTTTTCCTTTAATTGTAGGAATGTGTATATATTTGCCTCTTTCTCTGTAAAGTTAATGTATAAATTTCTGCCAAAATATTTTATCTACATGTCTTACTATTAACATTTTTAATGGGGCTCCAGGAATATAATGTAGTAATCTTATGACACTGGGAAATATTATATCAAGTGTAGGAACAACAGACGGAGAAGATTTTTAATGTGCCATTAAATAGTAAGTTCAGAGCTGCATGATAGCATCTAAGCAACTGTTGAGCATAATCATTTAAAAATAAGTCCAGAATAAAAGAAAATATGTATAAGAGTAAGGAAGATCAGTGGCTTACATTTTCTGATTACATTTTATTCACATTAAAAGTGTTTAGGTAAAATAGTTTAATGTACTGTTTAGTCAATAGGATAAATTGTTATGAAGTGTTAAAAGGAGAGAACGATTGCGTGGGTAGAACAGTTTCTGATGTTGACTGGAGTGTTATGGTAGTACTAATCAGTAAATAACATTAAAACCACATTACATATCAAAGAGAAAGAGATAAGGAGGTCAGAATTACGCACACAATGCAATAATACTAATGCTTAATTTCCTTTTGTAATCATGTTAGAATCTTCTAAGAAAGAAAGAAAGGAAAGAAAGAAAGATTAAGATCTTAACTTAGAATTACATCTTTTTCATCATGTAAGAGGGGTGTTTTTTCTGCATCTGATAACTGTTCAAAGGTTGTTGGCAGTCCATTCGCTCACATGTCATATTTTTCTCCTTCTACAATTTCCTCATAAAGTCTTTAATCTAGTCTTCACAGCTACAAATAGCTAGTAGTCTTCTGGAAAATATCCTAGAGATATCCTAGGGGTTTTTTTCCAGTCCTTAAGATTCAGTGTCCAAACATCTGGAGAAAGTGATAATCTTGAGATAGAGATGGATTAGAGACATAACATTACAAGGTTTTCACATTTATACTTTCTGATTGTGGAGGCAACACTTAATAAAAAGGCACTTTTTTTTTCACAGGACTACAGTCTTATAGGCTGTGCACAACTTTATCATGACACATTAGAATTGGAGAAGGAACAGAGAAAATACTTTGATCTATTTTGCAACACATGCAGATTCTATTATTTTCAGTTCAGAGCTGCTTTATAAAGAGAAGATGATGTCACCAGTCAGCAAAATATTTCAAAAAGTCTGAATAATAGGAACTGATGGAGAAAAATAAAACCTGAATATTGGGCTATTCCCATATGGTTAAAGATTAACACATACATAAATACTTGGATATTTGACATTGAAGTCATAAAATCATTGAATGTATTGGGTTGGAAGGGACTGTATAAAATTGGTGAGAAAACTGTTGAACAATGGAGACTTTCAATGTGAATAATTTATATTTGAGAAGAATATCTTATACAGCTTTTCTTTTCAATGATACTGTTTATTTCTCAAGATTCTATTTTTGCCTAGTTTTAAACTTTTGTGCTGTAATAAGGACTATGATATTTTCCACAGCTACAAGAAGGACTTTTGTTACTATTAAAGATATTTACAGATTTTTGGAATTTTTTT
>JANIJG010004324.1:0-13809 GCA_024611175.1 Megaceryle torquata | reverse complement strand
TTTCTTTCTCTGAAAAAAATAAGGTTTTGTTAAATTTTATTTAGCTCTGTTGATAACATAGTCTATTACTCTTTAGCCCATTTCAAGGTGAAAACTAGTTGATTTCCAGGAGATTTTTTAAAATATATATTAAAGTGGATGTCATTGATATTATTTTTTATATAAATGTTTTTCCACTGTATGTTCTGGTTTTGCACAGCTATAATTCTGATAGATCATTAGATAATTTTTTTCCTTCCAACCCCAAGATAGCTGTTTTTTGCATAGTGACTTCTGGGGTGCATGTCAATAGGAACTTTTTTTTTTTGTATTTGGTTTTGATGGCTTATAGCATATGTTTTATAAATGGATAACCAACATCTAAAGCATGGAACCTAATTGTTATTGAACATTTTCAAACCAAAATTAAACATGAAAATTCTTTCTCCTTTCTGCATTCACTTATATACTAAGATCAGGAAAAGTAAAGCCTTGTTGAAGATAATCATGTTTTATTTGTATATGAAAGGGTAAAACATTTTCTTTGATTCTTAATAATTTTTCAAAATGAATGACATTCTTGCTTTCAAGAAAAATGGACAAAGCCCCATAAAATGGGTTTAGACATTTAGACACAGCAAATACTGTGGTAAACAGGCTCCCAAGAAGGGTCAAAAGAATAAATTTCTAACTCATGGCTGAAATCCCTGTGGAGATGGGTGCATTCAAATAAAAAAAAGCAGTGATGTCAGGTGTGACCCTACTCCCTCACGTTAGGCCTCTGAAGGAATCACAGCTAGGGAAAAATTGTCTTTTGTAGTTTTTTCCCCTTATTTTGAATTCTTGTCCTTAATAATAGTGTTACCTTTCTCTGTGTGGGAATATGATGGACTGTGATTGCCTTCTGTAACTTCTGAGACAGTTTCCTGGTCACATGGGAGATGATACCATCCTTATCAACAGAACAAAGCACTGTAACTCCACCACTGCTCAAAAAATGTCTGTGAAAGGAAAATCTTTTATTGGGGGTAAAAGAAAGTGTATAGAGGATGTCAGTTATACCTAGTTGTACATTTTCACTAGGCATTTCAGCCCACTGCATGTATCCAGCATATACACTCAGTTTAGATCTTACACAACAACATCAACAGTGAAAGGCTATCGAAGACAATGTCAGTCTTACTTTTACAATACATTACTTGTTTCTTCATATACTGGCTAGTAAAGGGATTTCCTCTACCTGAGCAGTTTATACAGGCGTTGGTCATAAGAACTGCTTGTAGTCATCCCAAAGGAAACCATCAGAACACATAATGCAGTTTCAGATCTTTTCTTTCTACTTCATTTCTGGCAGGCTACGCTAATAGAGGCAACTTTTAACACCATTATTTTGTTGCCATTTGCAATACTTCATGGGGATAAGCAGTGTTATTAAAACTGATAAAAATGAGGAAGAAGTAGGACCTTTCTAAAATGCATCGGAATATTCTACCCCACCATGTGGTCTCTGTGTATGCAGGGCAAGGAAGTGTTTTGCTTTATAAAAAATTTCCTATTGTGTCTATTTCTGGATACTCAATCTGTACATACATAAAATTATGTTCCTGAGTTTACAGAAATTAAAATGCAGTAAAGTTCTATATTATCAAATCAGAAATGTGAAATATGCTGACCCTGTGAAGTTTGTTAGGTTTCCCAATAATTGGTATTGCAAACAGACATTTTCAGTATTTAAACCCTCAGCTGCCTGCCTCTGATGTCACTAAGAGCTGCTGTTGCTAACAGTAAATGGCATGGGGTGCACAGACAATGAGAAACTTGAGGTGGGTTTATTTAAGTCTCTTCTGTAAAAAAAAAAATTTAAAAAAAAGGTCAAAATACTTTTAAAATTAATTTGAATATTTCAGCTTTTAAGACTCAGAGTGACCAGGTCTGAAATGAGTAAAAAAAAATGTGGGTTTAAATACAGCACTCCCCAGGTTCTGTCTGCTCTTGAAGGCAAGTCTTTCCTTCTTGGTTTGATTTCAATCAACTGAATAGGTTCCTACATCATAGTGAGGTCTTTGCAGTCCCCTTCTCTTAAGGAAGCTTTTTCTGGGAGCACCTATACTAGCTTATCATCTCAGATCTGTTGTGCATTTTTGAAGCAAATCTTCCTTTGTCCCCACTTACTGTGCTGTAGATTTCTTTGCAAAGGGGTGAACTGGCTTCAAAGAGCTGAAGTTTAATCTTCCTCAAGTTTTTCTTTGTGTCAATAGACTGTGGAGATGAGAAAAATAGACAAAAGAGCTTATCGCAACAACAATTTGAAGAGTAGCTATCAATGATATAATAATACTGTACAGCTCAACAATTTTTGTCTAATTATGTATTTTCATTACTTTCAGGAAAAGCAATGAGAATGTATATAAAAGGCTAGGAATCAGAAACATATGCTGACCTTGATTTGGGCCATTTTTGCACCAGGAGAGAGAATTCAATTTATTTGCACACCACTTCTTCAATTAATTTGCTTGAGACATTCTTGTGCTTCTATTTGACTGCTTTTTAGAAGCATTTATGTATCTATCAAGCACAAGAGTTCATGGAAGGTCAAATTCTAAGTTCACTCTAACAAGTACTATGTGAAGAAAAGCATATTTTAATTTTTCATAGCAAGTTACAATGTATATCTGTTAAAAAGAATTATATTCTCATGGTCATGTCAAAGATACGTTCCTTTCAAATACCATCACTGTATATTTCAAACTTCAAAATAAAAGAGCTCAGTTTTTAAACCTTTTATATTACATATTTCTTCTATCTAGTTTTTAAAGAACTAAATATAGTATAACTCTTTCTCACTAATATTACACTCATAATCAGTCTAAAACAAAGTAACCCTTTGAATGTCACACATTGTCTCCTCTGATACTAAAATTTAAAAATACATTTTCTGTGTTTATTTTTCATGAGATAATTTCCCTCTACAGCAATTTTATGGAAGCTTAATACTACTTGTCATTTATTAAGATGATTCAATATGGTAAAGTATGTGATTTTTTTAGAATATAAGATCATTCTTTTCTCTATTTTTTAAGATGCTAAAGTATATGCATTTATTTTCCAAATAAAAATTTGTTTATTTTCCAGAATGTCAGGAATATTTCTACATTTGGAAATTTTAAATTTTGGTATGGCTTGATTTACAAAACATATTAAAATTGTGTTAGGGAAGAAAGACCTGATTTAAAGTATCATGTTCGGTGTCAACCTGTTTGTGTTTGCACATAATAAAATATTCTTTGAAGCATTGTAGATATTTGGATGATGAATGAAAAAAGACAGCATCCACAGGTAGGATTTTTCTTCCAAGAACTTTGTATTTTCGTCCCTTTTTGAAATAAAAATGTTACTTACCTCACCTTACTTCTCCCAAAAGACTAAGTATAGGGATAGGAGGAGAAAATGACCGTGAATATATCAGAGAAGATATTGCCTTGAGTTAGATGAGACCATTCTGTTGTTTATGACTAAGTTATCACCATGAGGAAAAATGCACTTTCCCCCCTCATTTTAATAACTTAGGTTTTCTGACTATATTTTATACACCTTGGAATACCTGGTCCTCAAAATTGCTGAACACCCTGTTCTTCTTACTGTAATCTACATGAAATTACCAAATTCATTGTTCAAAGAATTTTAAAGGTCACCTAGTCCAATGCCCCTTCAATGAGCAGGTGCATCTCCAACAATCAGGTTACTCAAAGCCCCATTCAACCTGACTTTGAATGTTTCCAGGCATGCGGCATCTTTCACCTCTCTTGGAAAGCTGTTCCAATGTTTCACAACTCTCATTGTAAAAATGTTCTTCCTTATATCTAGCCTAAATCTACCCTCTTTTAATTTAAAACCATTACCCCTTGTTCTGTCACAACAGGCCCCACTAGAAGACTGTCTCCATCTTTCTTATAGGTCCCCTTCAAGTACTGAAAGACCTCAACAAGGCTTCTCCAAAGCCTTCTCTTCTCCAGGCTCAACAACCCAAATACTTTCAGCCTTTCTTCATGGTAGAGATGTTCCAGTCCTGTGATCTTTTTCGTGGTTCTCTTCTGGATCACCTCCAGCAGGTTCATTTCTTTCCTCTACTGAATCATTAAGACAGAGTTTTTTGTAACACCAAGACTGTATAAAATCAAGAAATTAACATCAGCAGAGACAAGAAAAGAGTCTGGGAAAAAAAATGAAGTCTGAATGAGGTTTTATGATAACTCCAAGTGCATTTCCTGAGTTTGTTTTACCTTATTTTCTGATCACTAATTCATGATTTTCACTAGGTTATATACACATCAGAGTAGAAGGATTTAATCTGCCTCTCTGACAAAGCAAACTTATTATAAAATGGAGGCTCAAATGAATTAAATAGAAAACTAGACACATACAAACCAACAATAAGTATAGAGTCTTACTGCTGGGGAGGAACATTATGCACCAGTACAGGGTAGGGGTTGACCTGATGGAAAGCAGCTCGATGGAGAAAGATCCTGGAGTCCTGGTGGACAAGAAGGTATCCATGGAACAACAATGTGCCTCTGTGGCCAGGAAGGCCAATGGTATCCTGGGGTGCATAAAGACGAGTGTGTCCAGTAGGTTAAGGGTGGTTCTCCTCTCTCTCTGCCCTAGTGAGACCACTTCTGGAGTACTGTGTCCAGGCCTGGTCTTCCCAGTTCAAGAGGGATGGGGAAATACTAGAGAGAGTCCAACAAAGAGCTATGAGGATGATTAAGGGACTAAACCATCTCTCTTATGAGGAAAGGCTGAGGGACCTGGGTCTGTTTAGTCTGGAGAAGAGAAGACTGAGAGGGGATCTTATTAATGTTTACAAATATCTGAAGTGTGGGTGTCAAGCAGAAGGGGCCAGTCTCTTTTCAGTGGTGCCCTGTGATAAGACAAGGGACAGTGGTCACAAACTGGAAGACAGGAAGTTCCACCTGAACATAAGGAAGAACTTCCTTACTGTGAGGGTGACGGAACACTGGAACAGACTGCCAAAGAGGTTGTGGTCTTTCCTTCTCTAAAGACTTTTGCCTGGATATGTTCCTTTGTGGCCTGCTTTGGGTGATCCTGTTCTGGCAGGGGTGCTGGACTTGATGATCTCCAGATGTCTCTTCCTTATTCTATGAATTGGAGATTCTCTGATCACCAATATTCTGGCTCCAGAAGTACATATGATGTATTTCACCACAGGACAGTGTAGAAAGTGAAATAGCTGAACACCTGGAGTTCCAGAGTCTCTGAACAGATCCTTTATAGGGTAACATTGACTGCAGCCTTGAAACCTTTGAAGCAATTTGTGAGCATGTGAGCAGGATTATGACAGATGACACCGACTGATTTCAGGGAAGGAACAGGAAGAAATTAAAAATTAGTGCAGTTGTGCTTTCAGAATGAGATGAGGGCATGAACATTATTGTATATAACAGCAGTCATTCTTGTTGTCAAGGGAAGAAAGAAAAATAAAACAAAAGACGTCAAAGTGGAAAGGCATCTGCTTATAGTTGTATGTATGGGGTGGTTGTGTTGCGTTTTTAAAATCATCACTCAGATGGCCACAGACAGAGAGAGAAAAAGAGTGAGTGGCAAAATGAAGACATTATTTGTCTGAGTCAATATTTTTGCTAGCAGGATTTCAATCAAGTCTGATTATACGGGAAAAAATAAATAGAAAAGATAAGGTTGAAATGATTATTTGCACGATGTGTAATGCAGTAGAGATTACAGCCCCATTGTGCCACATCCTGAATGTGAGCAAACATGTCATCTGTTATGAAGAGATTATAACATAAGCACAAAAGTGGTGCTTAATGTGGAAGAAAAGTAGAAAGATAGATACACAAGTGACAAAGTGATCTAACCAAAACCGTGCAATTTAATTGTACAATTTGAATCCCAAACCACCCTGTTGCTCTGAACACTTAAACATTTCTCTAAATAACACCTAAGAACAAGAGTTAAAGGGAAATTGTATAGGAAGGATGTACACTTTTACTTATTTCCTTATTTAGCTATTTTTCCTTTGGAGTGGTAAGTATTCAATGAGCAATTTTTAGTCTGCTTGGTATGCTAGATTTGATGTGTTCTGACTGCCTGTGATATTTGTATGCTTCTACTATATTCAAATGTGTTTCCATAACACATATTTCTTACTTCCATAATGCAGCTGATAAAATATTTTGGTTCTGTTATAAATCAGTGTATGTTAGAAGCACTGACGTTGCTAAATATTTTCAAATGAGATGTGGTTTGTCTTTTTTGAATGAATGACTAGGTTATCTTAGCTAAAATTAAAACCACTCTGCTGTTGCAGCTGCCTGTTAGCAGCAGGCATTTTCTTGTCTATTTGACAAGGACTTGTTTTGAACAGCTGAGGTTACAGAACATGCTTGTAATATCTTTCCTGACATGCACACCAGATTTCCTCTTTCCATTTCTTCAAATTCTTTTTCACAAAAGTTTTATATTCATTGCTCATTCATCCTTTCCACTACAGCTGCCCTTTTCTGTCCATTTTGCCACTCTTCTCTGCCCATATATACAAATGCCTGCAAATGTTCACTCAGACAGCTAGTGCCCTGAGTTGCCCATAAATATCACTCTTAGTGTTGAACAATGTTTAAGCATCTGCTTCCTCGATGACATTTATTTGCCAAGATGCAGAACTGACCTATGTATCTTCCAGATCAGAAATAACTTGCATTTGGCAAATTTAACATATAGTAATAGAAAAAGTACATTAATAGAGTATATTCACCAAATCCTGATCAGGTACATTTTTGGTAGAGAGAATAATCTTGGAATCATTGAAGAACTTGGACAAGTAGCAAGTTTTGAAAGCTTAGTATTACGAAAAGTTGTGGTTCATTGCAGTTTGCCAGTTTCCGGAGGTGAGACACAATTTTGATAAATTCCCTTGTTCTTCAATAGGATTTGTAGATTGAAGTCTTGTTTTTATTATTTTCTGTTCCTTCAAAACTTATGAAGGCAGAAGGCAGCAGTAGCTGGGGGGTGATTGTATTTAGAAATTAGTAGTCATTTGAGAAGGTCTACCACTCTAGTAAAAGAACAGGCTGAGGAGAAATCGAGGCTAAATCAAATGCCATGACTATTGGGCAAGATATTTGGGCTTTCCTTGTATTTTTGCAGAAGCATGTTGGGGGCAATCAAATGAGTATGCAATACAGTAATCAGGAGCCAGGAGCTTGCCCTTTAACAGAGCACAGGCAATTCAGTGCTCGCTGGATGGACACAATGGGTGCTCAGGGTTTGGGATGGCCATCCTGCCTATCTGATTTACAAGGTGCAGATGGTAAGGGTCTGTCCTAGTAATTAATATCTACAAATCTGATTCTGCAGAAGATGCATGAGAAATTTCATTGGGGAGGAGAGGGAGGAACCAAAATCCCTAACACATGTAAAGAAGAAGGTTTCATTATCTTGCTCTTTATACAATAGTAAGGAAGAAAGAGGCACTTTTTTAGTTGCTTCTCATTGAGACCTCCAAAGCAATACTGAACTAATAGACTGAAGACATACCTCAAAACAATACAACTGAGACATAAAGAATACGGTTTTCACTGAGCCAGGAGGAGTCATCCAGATTCAGCATGATTTTTGAATCCTGATAGTTTCATTACCTAAAAGAGAGGAGATTTGGCTCTCAGTCTTAATCTATCAGAAAACTGCATTGCCTTTGGCAATGTTTCAATAAACCAGAGATCTGAATGAAAAATTTCTGACTCAATTAGATAGTTACTATTCTCCCCCTCAGGAGGAAAATGAGCCTTGATTTTGTTTCTGTGGACTAGTCATGGCCTGGAATACCAATAAAATTGAGCCCTTTGGAGGCCTACCTTCTGGATCCCAGTCAGGGATTGCAACAGACATATGTTGAGACGTTCAGTATTTTTAAGCCTCTCAAATTGTGGGTTTTTAGAGGGATACATCTAAAGAGTAATGCTTCATTTTCACACTTTTCTCTAAGTGCTGTAATCATTTAGGTTCCCCTTTGGGGTCTTTTCACAGAAGTTCAGGAGTAAATACTGAATCTAGTCTAAGCCACAGCTAGTTAAAACTTTTAGTACAAATTTTTGGGTATCATCAGATTCTCCTCGTTTTCTCAGAAACAGGAGTTAAGTGAAGTACATAAACTACCATATAGAAACTGATCTCTTTATTGAACATCTTGTGCTAATTATTCTTAATTTTCACTAAGTTCGTGAACTTTCAGTTCTGGTTACTCTAAATCAGCCTAACTTTCTTTTCTAAATAATAATAATAATAATAAACCCCCAACAATTGACATGCTCATTAAGAAGATAAAATCTGTCTTTAAATTTGTTCACATTTTTGCTGAAATGTTATTAACCTATATAATCTATATAATAATAGCTGTCAGTTAAATTCAACAACAATTTAGATCTACAACTATATCTAAAAATATAAGGAAAATTAAGTACTCTAACTTCTGTTGTAAGATAAAAAGAAAATACTTTCCAATATAAAGAAATGCTTCGTATCACGCACAGTAGGTAAGACATTTTATCAGTGTACTGAAAGTAAGGATGACTTTGTGAAACAATCTGGGAGAACAAGCTGGATTTTACCTGACAGTGGACTGTCACCCATTCCATTGGTATTAGTCCAATCCATTTTGAAGAACTGCATTCCATAAAAATATGACCTTTCCAAAGCTATGCACTTAACTGGTGTGGCTGAAGTTTTTGTAATGATTCTGGGGGCAAATAGTAAATTGTTTTTCATGTGTGTGTGTGTGAAATATATGATACAAATTATTTTAAAATAATTTGTCAGATTCCAGACATTAGCATGCCAGTCACATAGTCAGACACATTTATATAAAATTTCTGTAACTTGAACAAATATATCCCACAGAATTAATATTGCAGAATCTTTGTGATATGGACTGTTTTACATATATGTCCTATTAATATGTGAAACTCATATATTCAGCCATTTGGGGTGCTTCTAAGCATCAATGATATTTTAACAAATGCAGCATTATTTTTAGTATCTTCCAAAAGATTTTATTTTTTATGCATTCATATATATGTAACTTTTTACATTTTAACTTTATTAATAGCATACATTGGAAAAACAAAACAAAACAAAACAAAACAAAACAAAACAAAACAAAAAACCCCCCAACATTTTAGTAGTTTTAATTTATTTTTTAAAATACTTTTAGAAAAGATTCAGTCTCATTATGTACATAAGACCCTGAAACAAATGACCTAAGAAGAATTATTTGATGTCAAATGGGAGCCTGAACTTGTCCTTGAATAGGAAACTTGTGAGTTAAGTGTTTTCATTCCACTTCTTAAAGACAATTGTGGGTAACATGTACCCTAACTTGTATTTTTCCTGACAGTGTCTAGAAGGATATTGGTGTATTGATCTGAATGCTAAAATTGTCTTTGAGTGTTGTCTCTGGGCCAAATCTGCGTCATATGTAACAAGCAGCACCCTATCACAATCTTCCATTGCCGTGGATCTTTTCTTACTTTTCCAGCCTTTAAATTCTATCTGGCACTTCATTATAGGTAGAATCTCTCCTCTTTCATGCTTCTTTCCAAAATGAAAAGTTAAGTGGTGTTAGACCAAAACTGGGCAAATGCTTAGTAGCATATTTTTTGTCTTCTCTCTATACAAATTTCTTGTTCTTGATTCAAGTTGCATACAAACAGAAAGGTTTAGAGCAACAAAAAAAAGTATATGCATCCATCTCATTACTCTGTTTTGTTTAATATACAGGGTTTATTCCTTAATGTTAAACTTTTCCTGCTTATATTATGTTTGAACTTAATAATAAGATAGTAAATTTGTTCATTTAAAAGGAATGTTTCTTGGAGAGTTTCTTGTCTTTGGATTTTTTATCACCCTAAAAGTCTGTAATAAGTTCACCAATATTCTGTTTCTTTGAGAATTTTTACAAATATGTATATATATATAAGTTCTAACTACTTTTTTTTTACAGGAAAATGTTTCTTAGAGTTTAACCAGCAGTTAGAAATATAATCAGTTCTGATTTTCCAGACAAGATACAGATGAACATCATTTTTGTAGCATTGTTTATTAGCTTGCAAATAAATCTGAATATATTCTGCATACTATTATCTCTCTGGGTGTATTTTTTGTCTTCTTTTAGTAATACTACAGATTCAAATCAAAACATCTCTGAAGCCCCGGTACTCAGGTTTTTGTACTCAGAATGTAATTATTTTCCCTGGACAATCACCAGATATACAATATTTATTTGAGGGTTGGATTGGAAATCATCTTTGAACTTGTACAGAAAACTAGAAGAAAGAATTTTAGCAGCATTTTATGTCCTCCTATTTGTGATTTTATTTCTTAATTTTTCTTACGATTTTTATTCTCCATCTGGGAATTTTTAATTACTCTCTTTCCTTTTTGTGTAGATTTCTACTTTTGAGTGTTGAATCCTTCAGCAATCTCTGCAAACACAGAAAAAGAAGGGAAAACACCATCAAAACATAACCAGGTATTGGGAGAGCAAAAAGGGGTTTAGATTTGTCAGATGATCCAAAATATATGCAGCAAAAACAAGCCAGAAGACAGCATCTTGTGGTAGGGACAAGGAGCAGAGTACCATTGCTCTTGTAGGAAACTGTATGAACAGCTTCAGGTGTGAGAGCATCATCTATGGGACACTGGTATGGTACCTGGTGGGTACAAGTACAGAAAGAACTGCCATGACTGGTTGGCAATTTCTATCCATTGCAGACTTGTTTTCCCTTGTTTAGGATAAATGTTAATAGTACTGTAGATCAATGTTGGTGGGAAAAATCTATAGGCTAGAACCAAAAAAGATACATGAATCCTATTCTCTCCAGTGGCAAAGAGAGGATAGAGTGTAGAAAAGAAGTCACTTGCTGATCTGGATTACTTGGTGTCCTGGTTTGAGTGAGAACAGAATAACTCTGTTTAGCGATTTTACTTTTCAGCTCAGTTCTTCTAATGAACTGCACTTTCTGAAGCTAACAGCATGTTGTTGCAGGTGGTGTCTGCTTCTAGAAGTGATAAAGCACTATGTTTAGAGTTAGTACCAAGGATTGGTGTGCAGACCAAGGCCATTGCTGGATCTTGTGTACCACATTGGAGAGTACAGAAAGTAAAAGGCTGCACCTTCAGGGAGAAGCAGACAGGACAGGTGACCCTAAACTGACCAGTGAGGTATTTCATCCCATATACGTCATATTCGGTATAAAGCTGAGGGATCGTGAGAGTCTCTCTTTGCTTGGCTTCATTTGCTTCAGCTCAGATCCTCTTCCAGCTTCTTGCTTTCTTCTTCATTGGCTGTCATCCAAGGAGGACTATGTCCGTTTTGCCTTTGATACTGATCTGTGTGTTCCTGAATCCAGTTGCAGAATTCAGATCCTGAACATAGATCCCATCTGCCACTGGATCCAGTCTGGGATGTTCCTGGTACCTGCTTCACAGCATCAGTGGTGACAGTGATGTAATTGCCATCAGGGGGTTGGGTTCAATATTGGTTTTGCATACACTTGTATATGTTCCATTTTTATTATTATAATTTTCATTTTCATTAAAGCTGTTCTAGTTTCCTTTTCTAATGGCTAAGTCTCTCTCCCATATTCCCTTTCTCTTCCCCTTTGGAGTGGGAGGGGGTTAACAGAGAGCATCTGTTATAGGTCTAGTAGGCTGCCCTGATCCTAGACCATGACACTTGTCACAGACTTCTAAAATAATTTGGCAACCAGACTTTCTAATTTCCTAACTATTGTAGGTTATGCAGATTATGATGAAGATTTCCTAAAAGTCAAGTGTATAAAGGTGAATAACTCATACTGGAAAGAAAAAAAAAAAAGAATAAGTAAGGTCCTATCTAACATTTATTCTTTTAAAACTTTTTTCCTTGTGACTGCTTTCCTTCTTTTAAGGTCTACTTGTTAGTTACCTTAAAGCAATTGCAAATATTTTGTGGCAAGTGCTTTAACTGACTTGAATTTCCTGTGGGAATCCTCTCTGTAATAATCCTCTTCACTGGTTATTCTGCCATCAGTATCATGTCTCCAAGGAGACTGTACAGAACCCCCCAGCAAGGAGATGAGTTTCTCAGAACTATGAATCTTTAACAGCCTCTGGCAGGAACAGGTTGCAATTTGGTCTCTGACCTGTGGTAGATGAGAGGCTGGAGTCCTGCATGTGTTATTTGTTTGTCTAGGCAGGTCCATTAGTTCCTGAAAACTTCTGCTAAGTTAATAAACTGAAAGAAAAAAATTATAATATCCAGATGAAGCAATTTATAACACACCAATTTCACAAGCAGCAAAAAGCTCCAGACTCCTTTTCAAGCAATCCATACTCTGTCACAACTCCTTTGTCAAATTAGTTGTAACCAAAGTTCTGTTAGGTCCTATAGCTGTACTTCTGTGACATTTTTCTTAATTTTTGCATTACTGTTGAGCACATATGTTTATTGAAATCCTCTTTCTGTTAAAGGTTACTGTCAAATTAGTGTTAAATCTCACAAATTTTGTGTCATATCTTTCATAAGTATGGATCAGATATTTTCCAGGGCCTACCATTTGTTGAATTCAGAACAGAACCAAAGTAATCAAATGGTTCTGGGCACTTGGGTATCATTGGCGTAGTTACTGCACACTAGCTATGTCTCAAAAACTTTCTTAGAATTTGCATGGGGCTGATGACGCTGACTTGATTGTGGAAGTCGTTTCTTACTTTCTTGCACTTCCTTTGTGTTTCAGTAAAAACAAGGAAGGAAAGGATTTGTTTTTAGATATAATTTTCTTTCTTTGGGGCATATTTCTGGCTGATCACATCCAGTGGTCATTGTTGTACACGACTACCCACTGCTTCTTGTGCCATGGGGAGCCTGAAGTGAGTGCGTGGGGAGATAAAAGCAAACCAAGCCCTGGGGGAATAACTCCATTGTGCTGAGGCTACCCCAGGGACTTGGATATCATGCTCCACAAGTGAGATGCCCTCTTCATGGGGGACAAGTGCCATGAATGCAGAGCAGGGCTCTGGCTGATCTGATTACATCACCATTGTGAAGGTCAGACATGAGCCAGCACAGAGAAGCAGCTCCTAGAGATGGAGATGTATCTAAGGCAGGCATAGGAGGAATGAGCATCCTGCACCCCCTAATCACTATTCAGAAAAGTCTTTTTCAAAGCACTGCTCTTAAACCAGCACAGCAGGAACAGACATGTTGAGACCCCATCTCACCACTGGTATATATCAACACCCACCAAACAGTGTCACAAAGGTGACAAAAAGCACACTCACTGCCTAATCCACTATATCTTTGCTTATTTATTTATGTTTTGTTTGTCTTCTTTAGACACTAAAGCACACAAAGTGTATTATTTGTTCTGTACCTGCCACACTGTAAACATGGACAGAATTTAGGATGAAGATTTTTCCTATACTTTCAAATCTTCTTTACAAACTGTGTCTGTATTAAAACTGGGAGGAATATAGTTTGTTCAATATTATAAGTATACAGTAGAGCCTCAGTGTTCATACTGTAGCTGTCCATGCATATCAGTCTAGTAAACATAACGACAACAATATTTTAGTTTAACTCAGATGTTTTAAACTACAAATAATTTATAAAAATAATGCAGTTTAACTATGAAATTTTAAATATAAACTAACTTCTTTAATGAGTTAGTATCTGCAGCCCCTCAGACATTTTTTTTCTTTGATTTTTAACCCTAGGTCATGGTTAAACATATTAGTTAGAAAGAAAGAAAGAATAAG
>JANIJG010004321.1:0-106954 GCA_024611175.1 Megaceryle torquata | reverse complement strand
GGTCTCTCCACGTCGGCCTGACCCGCGCCGACGAGGGGCACGAGGCCTGGGGCTGCTCACACCCCCGGCAGATGCACACACCTCGGCCAGAAGCCTGCCCAGGAAAGGTGAGTACAAGGATTTAACTTTTTTTTTTTTTTACATCTTTTTTTCCTCATGGAGAAGCTTTGTAGCCTGTGCCTGCTGCTTTCACCCGCTTTGGAGTGGCTGTGTTGGGGTTGAGGGGGGAAAGGTGGCCGGTTGTTGGAAAACAGGGACATTGTGGGGTTGGTTTCTCCTCCAAGGGCTCCAGGACAGAGGCATGTGATGGTGCACACACCCAGGGCACCTCAGCAGCATCCCCCCAGCGCATGGCAGGACTTACCCTTGCCCTGTGGCTCCCGTCCGCACTCAGCTCACTGTGGAGACCCCCACCAGCAGCAGCCAGCCCTGTTCTTGGTTCTCCATCACACTACAGGAAAGGGGAGTTGGTGGTTAAGGTTTCTCATGCTCTATACCAGAACGGGGGGCCGGTTATCAGGCAGTGCAGGTTATGGTGTCAGGCTGACTTTCTGGCAGTACGTGACAGAAGCGTGGCTTGCAAGTGTTGAAACTGGGGCAAGAGGTGAGGAGACGAAGAACGTGACTCATCCCCCTGAGTGGCAAAGCTGACTGGTGCTCACCTTTTCATTTTGTACAGCAGGCGTCCGTTTCTTACACCTATTGTTTGGAAGAAAGCATCTTGTACCCATTTGTTTGTAAGTTCCCATGGGAAGGGAGCCAGCTGGCTTCCCCTGCCCGGCCCAACAGCTCCCTGAGCGCGCTCCTTCCGCACCCCGCATGGTTTCTGGGTGCGCGATGTCCCACAACCGCCCTTTGAGGCGGTGCTGAGCCGCGTCGCACGCGCTCGTGTAGCTACAGAGGCAGTTGGATGGCCTCGTTCTGTCAAGCAAAGTTAACGTGAACTGCTCAGGGAGAAGTTATTTTTTGAGAAGACAAAGCTGCTGGTTTGTCGTAGCCACCGCTGCTCTTTCAGGTCCTGCACGAGACGTGTAGCTCCTGTCACATCTACTGCTTCCACACTAATCTCTTCTGCAATTGGGTTATTTGTCTTCCTCTTCCTAGACATGAGGTGCTAACATAAATCACTTATTTTGTGTTCATAGAATCCTTTAGGTTAGAAATAACTTAAGATCATCTAGTCCAACCATGAACCTAACAGGACTAAGCCCACCACTAACCCCCATCCCTCAGCACCACATCCACAGGTTTCTGTGCCCCCCCACAGGGATGGCAACTCTACCACTTCCCTGGGCAGCCTGCTCCAGAGCTCTACAACCCTGGGTTTTAGAAAGAAATGTCTTCAGTCTGAATCTCCCTGTAACAACACAGGGCCTCACAACTGTTTTGCAGGGGTTGCAAGGTCTGGTTTTCCCCTGCCGTGATGCTGTAGGGAAATAACGCGGTGCAGCTTCAATTCCTGGTGAACAGCCAGGGATGAAGGCTGAGTACCCATTACCAAACTTGCAGGGTTCAGCAAACACTTCCCTCTCAACAGGGATTGGTGGTGTTTCCCCCCCCACACTTCAGTCCCTGTGCTCATGCAACCAAGGGTCAGATTGTTGCTGGAGGCTCTTGGCTGCAAGACTGACCACGTAGTTATCAGTGAAAACCCACACCCTCAGGCCACACTGCGGTGCTTTCTCCTCCTCCCCAAAGCAAGCAGGGCTTAGGGTGAGCCTACCCAGGGGCAGGCAAGCCGAGGTGACCGCACTCGGCAGGGATGTGTGCTGCGTTTCCATTCCCCAGGCCCCTCTGCTCGCCACAGGGCATAGCATTCTGACTTTCCCACTTGTCATGGCTCTAGGAGCTGGCCAGAGCACTCGCCTTTTACTCTGCCCATTTGCCACAGTCACGTAGAGGAACAGGATTATTTGTTGCTGTGGGACGCAGGAGAACACAACACAAGAGGCAGGAAGCGCTGGCAAAGGCAAGCTTCCTTCCTACCCTTTCTCCTGCTCTGTGGTGGGAAGTGCCAGCGATAGAAAGCAGGACAAGCCTGATTAACTCCAGGGGAAACTGCAAGAGGGGGGTAGCCCCGTGAACACACAGTTTGTACCCTGAGCAGAGCTGTCAGCAACACTGGTGGCTGGCTAGCTACCTGGTGATCAGGACTGCCTGCTTCCCAGGCAGAAGTGAGATCCATTTGCTCTTGTCACTGCTGAGGCCAGACCTCATCTAACCAGGGCAGCCAGCAGCAGAGGGACCAGCTGCAAGCTCTCCTGCGCCTCCACAGCGCAGGGGCCTTGTACTTTTGAGGCGCTTGCACACTTCGTTCAGCTCACCTGCAGTCAGACAGTGAAACATGGGGATAGAGGGACAAATGAGATAAAAGCCATCCCCTTTTCCTTCACCCCACAGCCCAAGAATAAACCTCGAGACTTGCTTGACAAGGCAAAGAATCAACAGGCCTTATCTCATCCCTTGCCTAGTACACACATCCTATCCTCCAAAAACTAACATCCTACCCTGGGAACAATGCAGTGTGTGCAGGGCAGGAATTAATAGCACCATTTTTTGTGCCCCTGTCAGCATCAACTGGGATACTCGTGCAGCACAGGCATGCTCCAGCCGCACAGGGCGGGCACTACCTGTCCTGCTCCCACACAGAGCAACCCCTTCCTCACCCTCCTGGCGGGTATGTAGCAGAAGCTTGGAGAGCAGCACAGAGCCCTCTGGTATGTTCCCCAGACACACACACACCCCCTCCCCAGAGGGATAGGTGCCCAGAACACCTCCCCCTTACCTGTGCGCCAAGTCCTCACTAGCGTTAGCTGTGTCTGCTCTGGAGAGCAGAGGAAGAGCCCTATCTGGCCACAGACACCATGTCTGTGCCCGCAGACACAGCTACAGCTCCTGCTCTCCAAAGCAGACCCTCACCCACTCTCCACAGCAGGTCCCCCCTCACTCGTGGTCTGCCCAGCTGTGGTGCAGCTGCTGCAGCACAGACCTGGCCAGCGTTACTGGCATGCAGCAGCTGTGCCGACAGGAAGGCAGCAGCACTGCAGCCTGTCAGGCTCTCCAGAAAGCCTTCAGATGGCTGAAACACTCTGCAGAGTGGTATTGCCCCTACCCGAGCAGCTGGACTGACTGCTCAGCTGTTTGAAAGAGCAGCAAATGCAGCCCTGGTCTAGACACAAGTCCTGCTGAGAGATTAGCCGACAGGAGTCAAATTCCACCACTTTACCTTTCATCAGGTCCTCAAGTGCCGCAGCAGTCACGGCTCAAACCCTCTCTTGGGCAGGCAGCTGGGGAATAGCAACAGCAGACACACTTCAGGGCATTGCACGAGCAGAGCAGAGGATTTAAACAGAAGAGACTCTTCACTAAGCTGCTTTTTTTAATCTAACTGCAACTAGTGCTTGGTGCACTCTGGATTTCATATTTCTGGTAACCCTGATTGGTACAGCCCTCGGGCTGCAGCCGGAGCTTAGCAACCAAATACTACAGACAGTGACCCAGAGGCTGCTACGCAGCTCGTCACCCATATGCAACATGTTGCCAAGCCCCTGACTTTGTGGTACAACGCTTAAGATACTGGGTCTCTGACAGCATCAAGACCTCAGCTCACAAAGCAGCACAGACCATCTGCATCCTCAAGACCTCACTCCGAAGCTTTCTGTCAGGCTTCGCCTTCCACTCCACATCTTTTCCCCTTTTGCCCACTTTCCAGCTCTTCGCTACTCCTGAAGTAGACCAGTGCCAGCCTGTAGCACGCCCAACTGCTGAGCACAGTCTTGGAAAGCAAAGCTATTTGCAAGAGCACAAGCCATGCCCTGTTCCCTGTCAGTCCC
Organism: Megaceryle torquata; assembly: GCA_024611175.1. NCBI lineage: Eukaryota > Metazoa > Chordata > Aves > Coraciiformes > Cerylidae > Megaceryle > Megaceryle torquata. The sequence goes on along the minus strand of JANIJG010004321.1, from coordinate 103,121 downwards.
CCCTCCCCAGCAAGGAGATGGGAGCAGCGCTTCTTGCTCAGAGGTTGCACAATACATGCCCAACACGCTTGTTTGAGCCCTCCCTGCTGGGGCAAGTCCCCGAGTTTAGAAACCAAACAGCCAGAAACCACTCACTGCAGCAAATGGGGTGAAGGGAGCAACTACTGCTGCGGTGGCTTTATTCCCAGTAAGTCATGCTTTGCCTGGCACACAGTGCAACTCAGTACCAGCTGCGAGGCCACAGGGTCAGTAGGCACCCAGAGGGCTCCATACCCCCCTTCCCACCACCCACCCCATAGCGCACTCAGGAGCAAGCGGATTAGAGCAGAAAAGAGCAGAGGAAGCAGCCATTGCAAGTTTGGGTTTATTTCACTATGCAGGGGGGACAAAACCAAACCAACCAAGCTATAGCTGATCATTAAATTTAATGGCCTTGACTTTAAAGTCACCCTCCACTGCCAGATACTCAATTTTCTCCATGCCCAGCCGATTAGGAAACTGGAACTCCACCTCGGGCAGCTTCACCATCACCTCCGTTTCGTTGAAGGAGATGCAGATCTGTGGAGAGACACAAGAAGGAAGGCTGGCACATCACAGCTCACATGCCCCACTCCCCACAGCCTCTAGCCTGGGCGCAGGACTGATGAGGTGGCTGCGCCCTCGGGCCATTATTGCTCAGTGCCTCAGATACACACACCTCCCAGGGCCTCACCTCAGTCTTGTCTCCATGCTGGAAGGGGAAGTCAGCCTTCCTGTCCTCCTCGCCCCACGAGCCATCCTCCTTTGAGTTGCACACGATGGTGTTGACGTCCCCGTGGCAGTCAAAGCGAGGGTTGAAATGCAGCAGGAGGTTGCCACTGTCCTTCCCCACATTCACAGCAAACCTGGGGAAACAGAGGCAGTGCAAAGGAGGTGCCTGTGCAGCAGCAGCTCCAACCACCCACTGCTGACCACAGCAGGAGCTCCAGCTTCCCCCAGTGCAACGTCAGCCTGGTCATCATCTCCTCACTCACCCTTTGGCATCAGACAGAATCTTCCCTTTGACCTTGATGCACTCGCCAGGCTGGATGTCCAGCTGAGTAACAACCAGTCCCTGAAGGGGAAAGCCAGAGGAGTTAGTCCATCCCAAGGCAAGCCCACCAAGCCGCCCCGGCAGACACAAACGCTCTCGCCACTTGGTGCTGGAGGACGGGTAGGGCCAGGCGCCCATCTCTGCCCGCTGCCAGTGAATCCTTGTTCACAGCCACCGCCCCACTAAGCGACAGAAGCCAACAAGGAGCTGATTCAAAGCAGCGTAACAAGAGCAGGGAACAGGCGCTGGTGATTTACCAGCTGCTCCAGAAGACATCCTTGCAAGCAAGCCCACACCTTCACTTCAGCAGCGGCCAGAGCTGCTAGCAGAGGATTAATGTCACCAAGCTTTTCTATCGCTGGCTCTCCCCCCTTCCCTAGGTGTCCCTCCAAGCAGCAGCAGCCACTCCAAGAAGTTTCTTCTTAAAGCAGCCTACACACAGAAAGAGGGGCCAGGGGAGCCCACTCCCAGCAGAACAAACACCCCCTAGGAAGTTTCCCCCTGCACAGCAGAGGGCTTGGTCCTTTCCTCAGAGCCAAGTTATTCACTCCCCCAGCAGCATACCCCCAAACCAGCATTTAACGTCACCAGCCTCCCTCAGCTAAGAGGAAGATGCTCTTTGGGGAGGTCAGGCATAACTCAAATCACACTTTGCTGCCAGCACTTCAGGCACCACGTGCGACAATGCCCAACTCCACCCTAACCCAGAGAAGACAGGGAGACTGGTTTCAGTCAGGTATATTCTTTACTTGGGCTGGTTCTTGCTTGCACAGGCCCATGCCCACCAGCTGCAGTACTCAAGGACTGACACCCAGCCCCAGCAGCACTCGTCCTCACGCCTGCTCCCTGTGCTGCCCACACGCAGGCTGCCCAGGGTGGATTGCCTCTCATCACTAAACTGCTTACCTGCCTCTATTTCTAGAGCAGTGCCAGAGAGCAGCCCCAAAGGGCCCCTGTGCCCATGGGGTCTTTTGAGCAAAGAAAAGTTGGGGGGAAGAGGGAGGGGGTTAGAATACCCTGCCACCCTGCTTGCCTCTTATTATATTAAGGGTTAGCCCAGCCCTGTACCAAAAAAGCATATTTCCCAAAGAAAAATAATAAGTTTAAGGAAAAAAAGTATAAAGGGTATTCAAATTGTAGACTTCCAACAGTCGCAAACCTTCAGAGCACTCAAGTATACTAACAGGCAGTAGAACAGCTCCCCCCCTTCAGTAACACACTCGAGAAGACAAACGGCTGGTCAGCCCCTACTGTTCCTCCCACAGCCATGTATCAGTGGAGCATTTCCTCTCGCCTAATCCCTTTCTCCTCCTACCTCTGGCACCAAGCCCAAAACCCACACGCAGCCCAAAGCTAGCCCTGCTTGGCACACCAGTCCGGCGGGAAGAAGGCACTCACTTGCTCCATGCTGCAGGCACCAGCCCCACCAGGCAGGACACCCCCAAGCCCCTGCTCCACAAACCCGAGTGACTCAGCAGCGAGCTCCCGCAGCTTAAATCACTTGGGCAGGACCATCACATGATGGAGGGGGGGGGGCCAAGAAGGGGATCAATTGCAGCTGTTTGGGGCTGGAGCTTTCCCAGCCATTTAAAGTGGGCAGCGGGAGATCTCTATTGATATTGTTCTTTGCGGGCAGAACGCGTATGGTTTTAAAAGCCAGGGATTGTTTGCTTCTGCGTGATCCTAGAAATCCTTACTGTAAGCTCTCCTAGCTGCTACGCCGTGTATGTTGGCTCTAATCCCAGGAGCCCGAGCGTGGCTCTGTGCCTGCAGCGAGGTGGCCGCTTTCTGTTAAGCGATCCCTGCCTAAATCGGGGCTGGAGTCCTCGTGTTACTGCTGCAAAGCGACTGCCTGTGAGGATACGTGTGTACGCGTCCTCCCAGCCCAGCCTCGTGCCGGCGAGGAGCCCCTGGGTGCAAATCATGGCTTCTTGCCGTTAAACGAAGCCCGAGGGTTTGTTGTATTTTATCCCAGCGTTTAAAAAGCACGTGAAAGTTAAGGCTGGTTGTGTGGGGCGCTGCTAGATGTGAGAACTCGGGCTGCAGCTTTTGGGAAGTAGCATGATCTCTCTGGTTACATTCCAGTCGCAGAAGGCTCCACAGGGAAAAGAGAAATGCTTTGTTAGCGGAGGAAGAGGCCAGGCAGGGCTGAGTGCAGCCGCAGGAAAGGAGGCTGCTTTCTCAGATAGTCTCTAACGCCTGCTTTTCCCCTTTACTACATCCCTTGAAAGCACACAGCGCGCCTGCCCCAAGGAGCTTTGCAGGGCAGGGAGGTGAAGGTGGGCACAGCTGCAGTGCTTTGTGGGTCTGCGTGACCGGATTGGCCGCTGGTGCCTTTGGATTGGCTTTAGCAGGGTCCTCAGGCCTCCATGCCTCACTTTCCTTCATACGTGGGGTGACATTAACCACAGGCAGCTTCAGAGTCCCACTTGGAAAACTTCAGTGAGAGCTGCTTGCTGTTATGCAAACAGCATCCTGACTCCTGACACCATGGTTATCCCCACCACCCCCCTAATTTCTGAACATTCACGTGGCATTTCAGCACCCCGTATGACTCTGGGTGAATCAAAGCCGAGCTATGTTTCAGCTAGAAAGTCATGAGCCTGAATTGGAGCCTTGTGACCGGGCTGTATAAAAGGGCACAAAACGCTGACTGGAAGTACTGGAGGGAATATCCTGCACACGCTCTTGCCTCCCAGTAATTCCCTGGCCACCCTCCACACACGCGAGAGCCACCCTGAAGCCAGGAGCAAACTGCAGGAGCAGAGTGGGTGCCACGGAGAGCAGACCCCCTCCGCTACCAGGTTGGAGAAAGCCCCAGTGATTCCACCTTAAGCTTGCCCCAGCCTGTAGCACGATGTTAGCTGGGATCACGCGTTGCGGAGAGGCTTTAGGCGCCTGCTTTCTGTGCAGCTGAGTTCCCCTGCTCGCTGCCACGCGTGAGGGGTTGAGCAAATTCTGTTTGGTCGGTTGGGCTTTTGTAGTTGCTTTCCATTCAGCTCTGGGAAATCCCTGGAGACTTCTCGCCTCCTTTCAGTGCCGCGGCGTTTCTGGGGAAAGCTGCTGTTGAGGGGAGTCGCGGTGTGCGGTGCCGTGGCATCGGCCGCTCTGACTCCCCTTCTTGGGAGCTGCCTTTCTGGCCTGAAGTCTCCTTCACCACCCCTTTCCTTCAGACAGGGAAATACCTTTGTAAGAATACATAGAGACTGTGTTGTTTGTTTTCCTCGAGCGCTCTTTGCTAGCGGCATGATTTAGCAACAAACCCTTTGGTCCTGCCCCTGAATTAAAGCACTCCTGGTCTTAAGCCCTGTGAAATCAGTAAAATGTTTATTCTCAGGCTGCAACGCTGAGATGCAACTGCCCTTTATTATTTCTAGGGATTAAAGCCAGTGGTGGGGAGGCAGAAGAACAAACATCTTCCCTTTTGCAGCCTCCAGTGGGAAAAAGTGGGAGAAAATTCCCCAGTAGGTCTCCTTCCATGAGGGTTTGTAAAGGCACACAGGCTGCAAAGCAAGACCCCGTCGGGGCGGCCCCAGCCCCTCCATGGCGCAGGAGGGAGAGGACCCCTCGCACTGCCCGTGGAGAAGGGACTCGGCCCCTGCGCGCTCCGCTTCCCACCACGGCAGGGCTGTGCCTAAAGGAAAGATGGAAAGCTCACAGGAGGCAGACAGAGGATGCCTTTGAAGCAAGGCAAAGGCCCGGGAGGGCAAGAGAGAGGTGCTGCTCTTGCACCCCAGGCCCAGCAAGTGATGTTCTGAGAAGAACCCTGGGTAGGAGACAATGCTGAGAAGAGCCCGGTCAGCTTTATCCAGCTTGTAGCCAGGGGCTGCACTACGTACAAGGGCTGAGAGCGAGCTGCGGGGGGGGTGCACACTGCACATGGGTTCCCATTTCCAGCAGTTTCATGCTTCTGGGAAGAGCGTTGCACCCACCAGGCAGCTCTGGCAGAAGCAGGGAGAGAGGAGTCATCTCCGCTCATCCAGAGGGCAATGCCCAGAGGAGTTTCCCCCACCCCGTGGGGAAAAGTAAAGGTGCCCTCCCAGCAGCTGCTCTGGCCTCGCAGGCTTGCCCAAGGCCACGGGGCCCTGCCCAGCACCAGCTCCACAGCCCCAACTCTTAATTCATCTCTTGCTTTGCACCAGCTGAAGCCAGACAACTGGCCGGTTGGATTTTCTGTAACTCCCTGGAAATACCCCAGCTTTGCTTTAGAAAAACGTAAATACCAGAAGGCTGTAGTGTGTCAATTGTTAATCTCTTTAATCTTTCACGCAAGAAAACACACCCCAGCCCTTGGCGAGTCACATCCCTGGCTAACAACTCCTGTCATTAGACGGTCTAAGGACGCACCTCTGCTGCTGTCTGACGCAAGGACTACGGCCTGTTCTCTAGCCTGCGTGGCACGGGATGCAGAGGCTCTTCAGCCCCTGCACCCGGTTCATCTTCCACCGAACCACACACACTGGTAGTTGCTGATGCCATGTAGCCCAAATTATTTGTTGCTGTAGCTGAGAAGGATGCCCTACATCTTGCTGAAAGAGCAAACCGTAGCATTCTGCTCCTTTGGAGATGGCACCTGGCCCCAGCTCCAGCACAGCCGTACTGTACGTGTGCCACTGGGTGGGTACCACGGCACGGGTGGGAACACACCCCCAGGTCACTCGGGCTGGCCAGGGAGAGTGAACTGGAGTGGAATTCCTTTCTCACTACTGCAAGGATTATACTGGCAAAACAATGACAAGAACTCCTCAGCCTTTTCTAGTGTGAGCTAAAGCTGACTGTTTGCTTTAAGTTAGAGGTTGGGGTTTTTTGCACTTTTAGGGAAGATTTATTCTTTTCTCTATATGTTTGTTCTCAATGCGTCAGGCAACGGCAGTGTCTTTCTCTTGCATTGTCTTTAGGGAATATTTGTGTCGATAGTGTCTGGATCGGATCCTGGTCTCAGCCACAGACCCTGGTTACTCTTCCAACCTAAATATTATTCTGTTACAGCACAACAGAAATACACGTTATGTATAAACATGCACAAGGCTGTTTTCTAACTCGTAATGTATCTGGGGACTTGAACTTTAGCAATTCTCTGCTGCTGCTGCTGAAACCTCCCATTTTTCCCATTTCTCCCATAGCACATTAGTTTATCTTTGCAGTTTCTACCTTTCTGCTCGAATAGTCATAACCTCCTGAAGAGTTTTGTTGTACGGTTTCTCTGGACCCTTCTGCACTGAAGGTCCCTCGCATGGCTGGCTAAAACAATGTGCTCAGCACCACGGTATCTTCCAGCCCTTACGCTATCTGGGGTGGGGGGGAAGAGCCCAGCTCCCATGAAAACTCCTTGGGCTGCTCTTGGAAGACAAAGAATGACTCGGGAGCCACAGTCCAGCTTGGCAGGAGGCAGAGAGGCCCTCCCAAAGCCTGCAAGCACTGAGCCTCCCAAAGCACTGCTTCCCAGGGAGGCTGGTGCCAGGAAGAGGGGCAGAAGGCCCAGTCCATCCTGGATGCCAGCTGGGGTTGCATGGCCACACAGCACTACAGCATTTTTAGCCCAGGGGGCTTCCTGATTTCAGGTTTCCCTACATTAAAAAAAGGAAGCAGCTCTAGTCCAGGTTAATTATAAATTGAAGTTAATTACAAAGAACTTGCCCTATCTCAAAGTAATGAAAGGAGTTTGCAGATCCCTTCAGTGGGATTTAAAGTATGGCTCATCATTTTATTTCCCTCATTAGCACTGACCCAAGCTGACAATCCCTGTGGTTCTCTCATCTCTCAGTGGATGAGATTTAACTAGAACAAATTGTTAACTGCCCAGGAGAACTGGGGCTTTGTTGCTTTGGACTCATTTCACTTCAGCACCTCCCCTCATACCTTTTAAGCTTGCAGGTGGCAAACACCTCTCCTAGGAGTTTATTGCATCATCCCAAAGGAGCTGTTTGCATTTATTCCTCATTGGATGTCCCCACTACTCTAAAATTATGAATCCAGGTACACCTTTTCCTCCTCTTGGCATTTCACCAGGCAGCAGGAAGATTAATCTCTCTGCCGAAGTCGTTGCGCTTGCAAGAAAGGAGAGCACTGCCCCACTGCTGTACGCTGCCAGGCTGCACCTCCGCCTGTCAGTCACCCCTCCTCCCATTTCTTACCATACTGGAGTGCAAGACCCACGTCAGCTGGGACAGAGCCATCCCTTTTCCCCTGGGAAGCCGTGCCCCAAGCAGCGCAATCTTGCCCCGGAGTTGGAGGCTGCGGCAGCCTCCACGGGATGAATCCCTAGCAGAGACCCCAGGTCACTGACCCTTCAAGTGCACGTCTTCTAGAGGTCTGTCAGCTCTGGCAGTTTTAAGCATTTCTTTTTCTTAACAGCGTTGTTGTTTACATTGCATCTGCGACCACACTGCAAACTTCTGCAACGGGGAACAGACCCTGGAACACTTTTCACGGGGATATCGCAGTAGGATTAGCAGCACTTCCCAAGCCTTATATATTGGTGTGGTCTAGCTCCAGACAAGCTGGGTTGGATTTGTAACTTGTGATCTGCTGCAAGGGGACTTGTGAGTGGGAGGGAAGGTGGGGAATGGTGCCTTTCCCTACCCATAACCGGACGAATCAAAGCCGCACAGGCTTTGAGATTGTTTGCGCGGTGTGCAAGAGGTGAGGACAGCTAGAAGAGAGTGCATCTGGATGGCCCTCCCCAGGTACTCGGGCAGTCGTTAACCACAGGCCCCTTTGTGGAACAGGGACGCTGCCAGGACCGCGCATCCTCCAGTTGTGGTGAGAGAGCCGGGGAGAGACTCGGGCCAGCACAGCTTGTATTGCTGATAAGAACAGCAGCCAAGCCACCCTTTCCACCTTCTCCATCTATCAGATGTGCAGAGAGCACTGGCTATGGGTTCCTACCCTGCAGAAGCTGACAGAACTGCTATCTGTTGACCCTTTCATGTTTTCTCCTTGACTTTAAGGCTTGGTTTCCTGTCTGCCACTCTAGTTCTGCAAAACCTGCAAGGCAGAGGTCTCCCTTCTACTAAAGGATGGTCAAGTAGCTGGGTTTGGAGCTTTACTCGAAGCAGTGTGAGGAAGATACCTCACAATGACATAGAATAGGGTGGGAACAAACCTTCTGCATCAGCCCAATGTCCACAGAAGCATTCCAGCAACCTTCGGCGTCACTGATGTAGAAGAGCTCTCTTCTAGCCTGACTTATATGCACATACAGCATGCCAGGGTGGTTTGGAAACTCAAGCCATCTGGAGTTCTTTCTCCACAAAAACATGTGTGTGCCAGAATCAGTCTCCTTTGAGCCACCCACAGTGAGAAGGGATTGTATCAAAATTGGCTCAAGTGTCTCAAATTCAGTTTTAGGCAAAAGAAAATGGTCAATAAGTATTTGGAAAATGCCTCAGAAAGAAGAGGCTAATTGAAAATGTGACAGCAAACTTTGAAGAAACACTAACGCTGTCCATTCTGAGCCCCAAGATACTGAAGGGCCTTCAAAATGACACTGCCTGGGGTGAAGTTCCTTCCTGCCACCTTCTCCCTCAGTGTTTTGTCAGCCAGATTTAGGGTTTACTTGAAATTAGTCCTGGGTCATGAGGGCTCCCTTGCTTCAGAAAGAAGCTCTGATCTTGTCTGGCTGTTGAAGTGTAATAAACAAAGATATGCTCAGGTTTAAGATGAACGTTACCAGATGCCTTTACTACAGCCGCTGGGAAGCAGCGTCACATGCAGGCAGATCATTTGATCCTCTCCCATCATCGGTGACAGAGGGCCGGAGGTGACAGCTCAGCTAACAGCTAAAGAAGAAAGAGCCAGTTAGAAATACAGGCGCTGTGCAGCACACTCAGAAGCAGCAGTTCAGTAAGTTCTGTTGGGACCAACAGCATCATTACCAAGCACCGTGGGGAGCTCTTCAATCCGCTGCGGGCTGCGGTGCTCTCACTTGCAGCTCTTAGGTGGGTCCACAGAAGGGTTCTGGCCACAGCACGCTGAAATGAGGCAGTGGTGGGGAGCCCTGGGCACTGCAGGATGTGGAGAAAAGGAGGGCAGGCAGGGTTTCTCTCACTGACAAGCAGCAGGAAACGGGGAGAGCGTGAGTCATGCCAAAGGCCAAGGCCGTGACTCACACCAGGGGTGCAGCAGCATGCCCTCAAGTCCCACAGGAGAACCCCAGATGCCTCAACACTACTTCATGTGGCTGCCACCACATTAGTCAGCGAAGGGTGGCAGACTGCGCTCTAAGGCACTGCCCTCCCATGGCAGGTGAGAGTCTGCAGCAAGGTGTGCTCAGTGCCAGAGAGGAAACAGCTCTCAGACAGCGCCTGACCGCACAGCATCCCAGGAAACCTCCGCCCAGGGACAGCCGAGCAGCACACCTGCCCACGTCTGCAAGATAGCAAAACCCAAGGGAAGCACCCCTACCTCTCCCCTCCCCTCGGCCCACGGGCGGGAAGAGCGGGACATCCCAGAGGCTCTGTCCATAGGCACAGACATGACCACGACTCACCTCCAGCACAGGTCATCCAGCAGCTGAAGAACCACCCAACATTAAATCCATAGGCAAGCACCGTGAGGAACAGCAACCTCAGGCTTGTTGCGGGGCAGCAACGAGAAGCCAAGGATTGGGGAGAGCTGCAAGACGTTTGCTTAAATCATCTATTCAGTATTTGTAAAGCAAAGAGACAAAAAACCCAAATCAGATGCAAATAACTCCTGAACTGAAAGATCTGCATTTCCCTTGAGCACGTCATTCGGCAGATGACTAAACCAGTTCCAGTGTTTATGCAAAGAAAAATGTGCAGCTTCCCTTGACTATGCCCATCTGTGCCTCTTAACCCAGCGGCAAGGCTGCCAGGCTCGCTGACCTCCTGTAGATGGTGTTTGTTAAAGCTTTTTTCCTCCCTCCAAAAGACTTAAACCACACACATCCAGCCAAGGAAACGCACAGCTCTGTACAGGGCCATGCAGTGGCTCATCTTTTTACAGAAACAGATTTGTTTGGACATATACATGCTGTGTGTTACCAAACAACATTGCTCATCCTCACTCTCCACAAAAAGAGGTTTTATATATAGGGATTTCTGATGGGGTTTTGTCAGCCTCTCGTGCTTGCTGTGAACTAGCGTCTCGCGGTGTTCTGGTACATTCCTTGCCTCTGGACTGTAGTGCCCGGGACTCTAGTGGGGAGAACAAATACAAGTTAACAGGTTTGTGGCTTATAAACCTCCAGAAAAACAATAATGTGCTAAACCAAGGCTCAAGCTGTCCCTTCTTTGTCGCTGATGCTATGACTCACGAGCAGAGCTGGAAAGTCAGCTGATGAAGTATTCATACAAGCAGCTATCTAGGAAGGAAGGGAGCAAGGTTATTTCCTAACACATTTGGACTCTGCTCTGCACACATTTTCTTACCTAAGAGCTAATACCTTTCCAGTCTTTGCACGCATCTGCACATTACACTTTCCAGTAATACTCAGCACGTGCCTAGTAAAGGCCCTTGGGGTGACTTGATGCTACTTCACAGGACCACAGAGCCCTGGTAAGGGACACGGTCTCACTCAGGCACAGGATGCAGTGCAATGCTGGAGACTCAAGGCAGGGTCTCAGCACAGGGTCCCCCATCCCCTGCCTTGGTTGCCCACCCTGTGTACACAGACGCGTGCGTGGGCTGAATCGGAGGCGCTGGCACATCCAGGCAGGGGTATGAAGTGACCTGCAGTGACAGGCAGGTTTGCCTTTCGGTAGAGTCCCAGGAACGCTGAAGCTGCAAGAGAGGAAGCCAGCGGTGATACAGGAGAGGGACTGGGGCCATCCAAAAGCTCTGCAAACTACAAGTGAGCAGCAGCATTCGCTTTTCCTGTGGGCTTTTGCTCCGGACCCTCACTGTCTTCTCTAGTCACCAGCAGGCTGGAAAACAACCTGGCTCTGAGCACAAACCCTGCCCTCATCCTTATCAGCTCCCCGTTTTGTTCTAGGGCCAGGAGAAGAAACAAACCACAGAACTAAGCGCTGGCTCCCGGTAGCCAAGGACAGGGTGTCAAAACAGCAGGGCTGCTGTCAGCCTGTTAGACAAAGGCTGCAGCCCTGCGCGCTCGTTTACCTCTGATAGGAGAGCAGCCCAAATCCTTGCACTCGGGATGCCATGGTCCAGCAGCGCAAGAAACACGAGGGAGATAAGGAGGGCGAAGTGCTTGTTATCAGAGGGAGTGCGGCTCAGCGTCCCTGTGGCCACGACGCTCCTCGGCGAGGCCCGAGAAGTACTCCTGGGAGCAAGACTCAAGACCTTCACCTGTCCCCTAAGCACCCTCTCCTGTTTACCAGCAGCACACAGCTCCCCTGCGGACTTTGGACTCCTTGTGATAACGCCTGCTCTGCAAAGCTGTTTGTTCCCTGCAGAGTTATTACGGGACTCAAGGCTCAAGACACGCAATAATGCAAATTATTGCAGTTACCCCTTTCACTGGGCTACATTAGAGACCAGAGAACACCACTTCTGGTATCAGGTTCATCAGAACATTCCTCCAGTCCAGAGGTGTGTCTCAGGAAAACCAAAAGAAAAGAACTGAAGCCAATAACTGTTTTGCCAGAGGGCCAGCAGCAAGGGGGAAGCTCCTGTGACACATCTCAAAGGATTTTGGTCATCGCCTCCCAGAGCAGCATTAGAAATGCAGACCAGGGCCAGTCTCCACAGACCGTGTGGAGGAACCTGGGGAGAGGTTTGATGGGTGTTTCCTTTGCAACAGAAACTATGACAAAGAAATTTATTTTAAATAGCTTGTGGCCTTGAAATATAGAGAACTTAACTGCCTAGGAAACACCATCACAGAGACAAAAGCACCAGAAATCTTTAGGGGACCAATGTTCCAAGGAGCACTTTGGAGCTTTCCTTCAGAGCTAAGAAAACTAAACATGGTCAAGGTGTGTTTCACAAATACAGATTTCGTTTCGCCTATATTTTAGCAACAGGCTGTACAGCCAGGAAGCCCTGAGAGACATTAGGGAGTTTAAGAGTCTTGACTTTACTAAAATCCAGTACCAAATTAGAGGAGAATGAGCCTTAGGCTTATTTAAGCTATCCTTAAAAAAAAAAAACAAAACCAAAAAACTAAAAGATTTAAAGGTCTTTTCATCTTCATTCCTATCCTTCATAGTGCTTTTCTTTACTCATTCCCTTTTAATATTTCAAGTCTTCTCTTTCTTAGCATACTTTTTTTTTTTAAGACAGAAATTAAATGCTCTGTGCAAAAAGCTTCCTGTCCTTTTATCCTTTTTAAGGTTTCCCTAAAAATAAGGTAAAAATCTGTTAAGTTCTTTTTTTTTTTTAACATAGACACAATTAAAAGACAACCAAATTCCTTTGGCCATTAAAACACTACCCACAAAAATACCCCAGTTTCCTTTCTTCTCACTTTACCGTTCTGCAGCTTTCCAGGTGAGCTCCCACAAGATGCTAACCCCAGGAAAAAAAGCAAACAAACCTCCCCCTGATAAAGCCAAAGCCCTTCCCAGCCTCCTTTTAAGCAGGTCTTGCCCAGCACTGGGGCTATATAAGGGGCAAGGCAGTATTACCTTTTTCCTCCCCCAGGTGGGAGGGTTATACCCCTGGCTGGGGATGTGTAGGCTCAGGGGAGAACATTCCTGGGTGCTCTTTGATGTTTTTGAGGTGGGATGAGTGTTGTGTGTTTCAATGTTCTTTTACTGGTGAAGGCAGACAACTTAATAAACTTTTTTTTTATATATATATACTGAAAAAAAGTGGTTTGGGAGCTTGCTTTGTTCTATTATCATTAAATATATTTTTATACCCTTTAACTTAATATTTGAAAATATTCTTTCTATTAATAGTAAAGCAAGTTTTCTTTGCTTAAATGATCTCATGTCAGGGATGAGGGATATTAATTTAGCAAAAGTGAGAATTTAACTTTTAGTGATCTCCACTGTGACTCAGTTTCCAAAGACAATATTTTTTTCCCCCCCTGAAGAGCTCCCAGTTCTCACTTTAATGGGGAAATTTGGGCTGGAGAAAATCATCCAGTTAATTGGGGTTTTTCTTCTTGTAAAACCCACCCTGCTAACCTGCCATCTGGTACTACTTGCAATGAATGTAGTCATGAGAAACTCTACCTTTAACAAGATTTAGTGGCAATTGGGGTTGTCTCATTACTTGTTAAAAGTCTGCCAGACATTCCTCTCACTGTGCAGTTGTATATAAACTATTTAACTCAAATGGTATTTGTCACAGTAGGAAAAAGAGGGGCATTTTGTGTGATGGACTCTTTGATCTGTTGGGGTTTTTTAATTCTACAAATTCTCTTTCTCCCAGCTTCCCAAAGCGCTGTGCTACAAAGGGTGTCCTGGCCACTAGCTTCAATTAGCAATCTTCTACTGAATTGCTCATCCGCCTTGCACAAGAACACTTCCTTAATTGCATGAAAGGGTTGTCTGAGCTGAGTCCCACTCTGGCTCTACCCTTCAGTCCTTGTCCAGAGGCTTGGAAAAATCCTAGACTTGAAGCAGGGCGATTTGTTACCAGCTGGCTGCTCTCTGATTGGGAAGTTTAGTGTATATCTGGGCTGTTTGTAGATGGGAAGCTCCTCTCTGGTGGAAAACTTTGGTTTGAGTAGTCAGAACTTCCCACCTTCAAAGAATAGTTCTGCTGAAAAGTGGAGCTCACACTGAAGCCCTCACCCTTCTTCACTGGGTTTATCCCATTCACTGCCCCCGACCGCTGCTTCTGCTCTGGCAAACTCCTCTGGTTCCAGAAACTGTTCTGTCGGGCTGAAGTGCCAAAGACCCTCGAGGCAAAGGGCAGTTGGTGCCTAACAAAGTGACTTCATTAGTAGCTGAGCAATCGCATCAGATGGGCAGCTCACCTGAGCGACCTGGGGAGTAAAGGCTGCAGCGTGAGGTTGATCTGATCGGAGCCGCAAGGTGGGAAGGTAATCAAGGCCCCAGCAGAATGAAGTTCTACACTCAGCTCTGCTGTGCTTTCAGCAGTGTAATGAGTGGGCGCAAAAGCATGTGCTCCAGGAGCAGGGAGGTGCTGAGAAGGAGGGTACTGTGATGTCAGGGTTACCTTTACCATTACTCTAAGGCTCAGAGTGCAGGGGCTTGACCGTACATGATGGGCAAAGAGCGTAGGTCGAAAAAAGCACCCCCTCCTTTGCAGGATGTCCAAAGGAGTTGGTTAGAGATAAGCACTGCAGAGCAGAGGGGTGGACTTTATCATCAGCAGCTGTCAGTGGGAGGTGTGTTTTCCAAAGCAATGAGAGGAGAGGGCAGAGTCCTGCTGTGCATTAATCTGTGACATGTCCTGTGTTTCAGGGTGGTGCAGAATCAGATGCCTGGATTGGGTGTGAAGCAAGGAGCCGCGTCCACCTGCAATGAGGAAACAACAGCAGGCACGGGGGTGGAAGGGGCCAGGCAGGCTGACAAGTAAGTAGTAAGGAGGTCAGGAGTGCTTTGGAACAGAGATGCTTAGACTGCACGCGTGTGTATCGAGGAGTGGAGATGGTTCCTGGGGGACTGGACCTACGATGCCTGCGTCGCTCTGCCTGCCAGAAGGGGCTGCAGATGGCTTTCACCCTCTCTGTTGCTGATTTCCCCAGCAGAAAACTGGGAGGATGAGTCTTTCTGTGGGTTTAAAGAGTGGTTATTCCCACAAGCAGTGACTGACTGCTTTTTAAAAGTGTGGTGTAGGAGCTGTGGGGAATTACTAATATTAGCAGATCAGAGAACTCCTAAGTAATAGTAGGGGGCTAACAGAGTGAGTCCCCGCTGGATCCAGTAGGGAAAGGGGTTTTGCAGTTTCAAACTTCCCACGAGTTGCTTTATAATTTTAAAATTGGAGAAAGCAGCTTGACAGTGTCATCTCAACAGGCGGGCAAAGGGTGGTCACAAAATGATTTCACAAACTGCTGAACTAAATACTAGTAGGGAGAGAAAACTGCTCTGAAAAAGATGACAGAGAAGGTCTGCAACAGCGTGCAGAAAAAAAAAAAAAGGCGCTACTTCGATTTGCGTCACGGAGAAAGGTCAAGGAAAGGCTGTAAAATGAGAATCCCAAGGTAGCATCGTTCTTCTCGGTCTTTGTCTTAGCAACACTGGAGATAGTGAGGGGAAAACCTTCTCCTTTGGAAGCTGTAGATGGCTGCAGAGCAAAAGTATTCTCCCACCCAACAGCTTCAGCCAGCTCACAAACTTCTTTCCTTTGGGGTTTCCTCCCTGAAGCTCTCTGTGTGCAAAGGCTCTGGTGGCATCCCGGGTACCCTCTGTCAACAGGCTGCTTTTGAGAGCTTTTAGCTGAGGCTAAGGGCCTAATCTAGGCTATTAACCCCTTGCTGGATCTAAGAGGAAGGGAGATGCACGGCATTCCTCCTGCCAAGGGGGTGTCCTGGGGAGCCCCCCAGGTGTCCATGCCAATGGCTCAGAGGCCACAGCAGAGCTGAAATGAGTTCAAGCTCGTGTTGCCCTCTCAGAGAGGAATGATCATTGACAGGGCACGCTGCCTTGCTTTCCTGAGCTCGTTCCCCTGGGAAAGGAGAAAACCAGGCAGGGAAAAGGCCACAACCTTTTGTGGCCACAGAGGCATGCAGAGTAGCTTCCCTTCTGCCGGAAGGAGTTCCTCCCTCGAATAAACCCCAAGCAAAGCAGAGACCTCAATTAGGGCTTGAGCAAGGACTCGAGGCATTCCCCAGCATGCATGTTATGCAAGGGTCAGGTTCTGCTGCCCTGATTCCCGTTCCTCCCCGAAACTGCAGGCGTTTAGGCACATATATGAGGTCCCACCTCCTGCACTGGTCTGCCCCAAAGTGCCCCGCAGGAGCAGAGCCAGCAGCCCTGGTCCTATGTCTGGGGTCACGCAGCAGCAGGAGCATCAACGAGGCAGTGATGTCACCACCATCTCATGTACCTTCTTAGCTCCCTTCCTGCCTTCATCGAGGATCTGTAGGAGAGCCAGATTAGGTGAAAGATTAACTTTTTCCTTTGTTTTTTTTTTTTTTTTACTGTTTAGAAGCTGATTTATGCTAAATCAGAGAGCAAAGTACATTATAAGACCCACGTAATCCCGTGCGATTCCTGAAGCCGGCTTGTTATCTTTAAACTCTCAGGAATAAATGCACTGGCCACCTCTTCCCCACAGCTGGACCCCAAATCCCACCCACTCCCATCACACAAATGCTTGTGAGGCAATTTAGGGCTGGCGTCTCTGGGGAAATGCAGCTCTGATTAAGAAACTGCCTTCCCCCTACAAGCCTGGGGCCCGGACCACAGCCCAGCTCCTTTTCTGCCCAGCACAGATTCCTGCAGCAATGCATTCTGTCCCCAGGCACAGGAACAGGGCTCTGGCCACGACGCGGGTATTACTTTCTGGTCCTGTGGTGCGAGGAAAGACACTGGAGGCGCAGGAAGGAGGGGGTGGTATCGGTGCTGCCCTGAATTCCTTTCTGCCTGGGCTGGTGGGCAAGGCGGGCTGAGAGCTGGGGTGGGTGTGCTACACCCTCCTCTACTCGGGGCTCTCCGGCTGCTGCCCTCTGCCACAGCCAGCTGCTCTCTGAGGACTCTTGCTGGAAGGCTGGACCTTGATCAGCTGCATTTTTAAAAGCGGGACTCATCCTTAATCTGATGGGATTAAAAAAGGATGCGGTCTCAGCTACTCCCCAGAATTCAGGTGGTGTAAACAAGTGTTTTGCAAACCCCAGGACCAACAATAATCTGTCCCTGTACGCAAAAGCAAGCACTCTGCCCTGGCTGGGGCCGGGCTGTGAGCCTCACAGCAGAGTCCAGGACCCCAAACCCACTGTCCCACTAACACTGGTGGTTGTGGCTGCACCCTGCAGCTGGTGCCTGCCCTGTGGACCGCATGGGACTGTCGAGCAAGGCTTCTGCCTGCTCCCAGCACATCCTCTCATGGGCAGAAGAGTGAGAAATGGGCGGGAGGGGACAGAGGCTCAGACAACGGTTTGTTGGATTAATTTAACAGTACATTCTTCGACAGGTTCAGTCTGTTTCACAGGGTTGTTTTTTTTCCGACTCCCTGGCTTCCTCTTGCAGGATGGCCACCGTGGTCCCATCTCTGCTGGCAGGGGATGCCAGGGAGCTGTGTCTCAGTCACTCTCGCCGCCAGTTCGGTGGGATGCTGCCCCACGGCTGAGCTGCAGCCTGAGGCAGGCAGACAGCCCTGCCCTGCCCATGGACAGCGAGCCCTTGCTGTCAGAGGACACATTGCAGGCCAGGGGCTGCGTGGGGAACATAATCGTGCCACGGGGTGCCTCCAGGAGCTGCCAGATCTCCCCCGAGGTGGAGCTGCGCAGGTACTCCCAAGGCAGGCGCCCACTGCTGTCCCTCACCTGCACCTGGCACCCCAACTGCAGCACCAGCACCTTGATGACGAGCTGGTGGCCGTGGATGGCTGCCAGGTGCAGCGGCGTGTACCCGCAGCCTGAGCGGACGTCCACGTCCAGGGACAGCCCCATGTGCCGTGCTGCTGCTGCCAGCTCCTGCAGCCCCGGCCCGTCACCGTGCTTGGCCAGCCAGTGAAGGACTGTGAAGCCTGAGATGAAGTCCCGCTGCAGGGCCAGCTCTGGCTCTTCCAGGAAGAGCCCCCGCACCTGAGCCCAGCGTCCTGCTGACACTGCCACCAGCCAGGCGTGCTCCCGCTGCCCCAGTGGCACCGACAGCCCCCGGCTTGGGAGGTTCCTAGGGGAGCTCTTGGAGGGCACGGCACAGAGCTGCCGCCTGCAGTCATCTGGCAGCGTTGAGGGGGTGCCCTGCACCTCCAACAAAGCAAGCTGGCACCTGATGCTCCTGAAGACAGGTAGCAGTGCTGGGGGGCTGCTCTCTGGGGCTTGGGGCCCTGTGGGCCCCTGTGCTGGCAGCAAGGACTGGGACGGGGGTGGCCTGGTGGAGGGCAGCACCCCAGGACCTGATGGCAGTGGCAGGTTTTGGCATGGGTACAGCAGCAGGGCTGGAGACTGGGTTGGTCCGTTGGGTGACAGCACCCTGGTTCCCCTCGGCAAGGATGGGGATGGCCTGGTGGGGAGCTGCTGCAGGGACCTGGACTGTGATGGGGGCAGCCTGGTGGAGGGTAGCACATCTGGATCTGGCAACAGCGGTGGGGATGGGGAGGAGCTGGCGGGGAGTGCCTGCAGGGACCGCGACAGGGGCAGCACCCCTGGGGCGGACAGCAACGGCAGGGACCGGGAGAGGGGTGGCTCGGCAGGGGACAGCACCCTGGGGCCCGATGACAACAGTGGGGACTGGGATGGTCGGGCGGCGGGCCGTCTCCCTGCGCCTGCCGAGGGTGCCGGGACCTTCCGTAAGTGCAACCCCGTGCGGGTCTGCGGCGGAGACCGGGACCGAGGCAGCCGGTCAGGGGGCAGCACCTCCGGGCCCGACGGCGGCAGGAGGCACCGGGCTGGGGGCGGCTCTCTAGGGCGTTGTGGTGGCAGCGACCCGAACGGGGCTGAGCCGGCGGGAGGCAGCGGTGGGCACCGGGACCGGGCCGGTCTGCCAGAGGGCGGCTGCGGGGTCTGATCCGGGGGCGGCCCGGAGGGGGTCAGCGCTCCAGGACCCGACGGCAGCGCCGGGGGCCGGGAGCGCGGTGGCCCGTTGAGGTGAAGCGCCGATGAGAGCGGCCGGGTCCGGTACGGGGGTGGCTGCGCGGGAGGCGGCGGCGAGGAGCGAGAGCGGGGCGGCTGTGCGGGGCCCGGCGGGGGGGCGGCGGCGGCAGCAGCTGCAGCGCGGCGCGCCCGGCGGCACTCGCAGCAGGGTCCGCCGCGGCCACCCCGAGCAGCGCAGCCCCCCGCGACGGCGACCCCCGGGGGCTGCTCCCCGCCGGGCCGCCCCTTCTCCGCCGCCTCTCCGCGGGGGCCGCGGCGCCGGTCGAGGTCGCGTCGGGGCGGCGGCGACGGCTCCTTCTCTTTCTCTTCCTCCTCCTCCGGCGGCGGCAGCTCCTCATCGAGGAGGTCGCGGTACCTGCGGCGGAGAACGATGTCCTTGGAGGCGCCGGGGGCGGCGGCGGGGTGGACGGTGGCCAGGGAATTGACGAGGCTCTTGAAGTATTCGCGGCGCTCCCGCCGCTGCTGCTCCGTCAGCGCCGGGTCGCGGAGGAAGCGCTGGAAGTGGCGGAGCAGCGCCGTGTTGGGGGCTCGGCCCCCGGCCGCCCAGAGAAAGTCCAGCACGGCCTCCTGGCTCAGCTCCCGCGCCATGCTCCGGGCCGGCCGGCTCTCGCTGCTCCGCCTCGCTGCTGCACGTCGGTGCTCGGAGCTGCACTCAGGTGCGCGGCGCGGAAACCCGCCTCCTGCTGCGCCGGGCTTCTCCTCCTCCTCCTCCTCCTCCTCCTCCTTGGCAGTCGGGCCACCACCCCTCCGGCTGCCCGGGGTGGCGGCCCGTGGGGCTGCGCGGGTGGGGTGAGCGCGGTGAGAAACGGCGGCAGCAGCGGCAGTGGGGAAGGAGGGAGGCGAGTTAGAGGGGCTGGAGGAGCCCTATGTATGCTCTGAGAAGGGAGAGGTTAATTTGGTGGCATGTGGTAAGGAGAGCTTTAGCAGTCGTTATGGCAGTGAACGGCCGCACCCATGGAAAGACCAGAGATTCCTTTTCTGCGTGAGGAAAAACCCTTTTACCGTGAGGGTGGTCAGGTACTGGAGCAGGTTGCTTGGAGAGCCCGTGGTCTCCATCGTCAGGGACATTCCAAGCTCCACTGCATACTGTGTGACTCTACCTGAGCAGGGGCTGGACAGGACCATCTCCAGAGGTGCCTTCCGGCAAGAGCTGCCCTGCAATGCCGTGACTTACAGAAATAAAGATACATGGATGTGACGTGGCTCAGGGTAGCTGTTACTGTGTGGGATTGTACCCATGGACAACAACCACACACAAATACCCGGAGTGCCTGAAGTCAAGTTATATCTCGTATCATCTCTGTATTCACAGTGTGGCTGAGGTGCGTTGGACAGACACCGTGCTGTGGGGATCTCACATTGTTCTGCGTTGCATTTATCACGAGGGCGTACATTACAGCGGAGAGGGATGGATGAGATTGGTGCCCCGGTGGGCAATGTGCCCTCTATAGGCCAAACAAATGACAGCCCCTGCTCCAAGGAGTCTGGGGAGTCAATAGAAGGTGGAAAGTGCGAGAGAGGGTGCGCTCTTTTCTGTCTTACAGTAAGGGGATAGGGAGGGTTTGAGCTCAGTATGGTCTCTCTGGCTTTAAAGAGGTCTGGATCGGGCCCAGAGTCATGCTCCAGAAATCTCCTCTACTGCAGGGGTATCCATAAATATTTTGAGCTGCCTGTCATCTCGACAGCTGGAACGTCCTCCTGCCTGCTGCAAACCCAGAAGCAAATACAACCTTCACAAGACCAGGCCAGAGATTACAGCAGATGGTGCGTACAGACGTGTGATTTCTGTTTCAGTAACACAAACCAGGATGATTTAGGATAACTCTGAAGGTTCGGACCCTGCAATCACAGGCAGGAGTGGATGCACGCACAATAAGCAAACTCCCCGGCTCTGTGCGTTCTGATTGCTGACTCTGAACTGCTGGTTTCTGTCACACATGCCCATTTGCAGGGCAAATTGCCCCGTGGAGCTGCAGGACTGCTAAACTGTATCCCCTGGAGCAGTGGGAGCAGCCCTAAAAGAAACTAAGTTTCTAGACCAGAAGTTACAGTTTAGGCAGTGTATCAGAAAAGTCTTGAGAGTGCCAAGGTTTGGGTCGCTTGGGTGGCACAGGAAGAGAACTGAGCTACACACTCTGCCACATCTTGCTTTTGTTTTTCCCTGTGGTGTATACTGCAGGAGAGTGTGGCCACATGCCATCGGTTCATGTCCATCTGCGTAGGGTGCGGGTGCTGGGAAGAGGCTCAGGTTAATATTTTATCATTTTGCACGTGCTTTTGGTACAGCTCTTTGAGGCGTAAATACCTTTCTCCTCCGTCTTCTGACAAGCCCTGAATTGCAGTCACAACTCTGATAGCAGCACACTCTCAGCAGAAGCGGCTGAGATTAAATGAGTGGAGCATAATGATATAATTGTGATCGCCAATAAGAGAGGAGAGTAGATTGTGAAGATAAAAGAACCCAAGTAAATAACAGTGGCAGATGCTAACACTGCTATGAAAGTGTTGTTTTGGTTTAATGGTCTAAGGCGTAGGCAGAAGGCTTTCCATGATACCGTATTTTCATTTAAACATCCTTGGAGGTACTATGTTGCTCACTGTAAGATTAGATTTGATACAAAAGAAAACAAAATAAAGAAAAATAAAGGGAAAAAAAAGTATTTCTACCAAGAAACATCAGCTCTCATGCTGCAAAGTTCTTTCCTGAAGTTAAGCATACTCAGGCAACTGGAAGTGATTGCTGAAGTACCTGCAGGACTGAGAACGGCACGGAATGCTGAGGCTTTGGCATTGCTGAGGTTGGAAAAGCCTCACTGAGCTTGTTCCTGTGGAATGGGATAAACTAACAAGTCTTGATAGTTCAGATAATGGACAGTAATACAGCCGTTGGTTGTAACCCGTTTGGTTATGGCTGGCTGTTGATACCCTTTGTAGGCACATGCAGAAGTCTGCTGAAAGAGCAGCCTATGTTGATTCAGGGGCAAGCCGCATGCTAGCACGCATCTCTCCCCTTGCAAATCACATTTTGGGATTAAGGGGGTGTAATGCTGCGTGTAGGCAGGGAGAAGCACAGCCCTGCTACCTGGAGTAGCTTCATCACCTGCATCACCCTAAGGGGTGTAAGGAGACTCTTCTTTCCTCTTGTGCTCTAGCCATTTATGCTGCCTGCAAATCAGTCAGTTTGGGTTGTGGGTAAGAGCCTTCAGGATGGCTAAATTTACCCCGGTTTCACCCTCTTTGGGAGTTCTGGATACAGCAGCATCTCTTGATTCTTTGTGTGAAATTTGAGTAAGTTCTGAGTAGTGCTCATCACAAAATGAAGGCAGGATCAAGCATTACTTCAGCATTAAAAAAATAAGCCCACCACAGAGTCTTTTAGCTTCCTGGTGTGCAGGAAGATGTCACCTTTGGGGAGCTCTATACCCGTGTTTGGTTTTAAACGGGAGGCAAGGTAACCCAAGTTCTGTGCCTACTTGCGTGTTGTCTCACCCCCTGTGATCAGACCAACTGCCCGGCAGCTGGCCCAGCAGGTTGTTAAAGCCTTGACGCGTTCTCTCTGCAAAATGATGCAAACCAGCTTTGGCAAAGGGGAAACCGAGCAGCAGTTAGGAGGCCTGCTGGAGAGAGGGGTCTGCTTCTTCCCGCTGAACACTAGGAACGCAAGAAAGATGTAGAAAGATTGCAGAACATTTGTCTTGACGGTGGGGTTTTTTCCACCCCCTGCTCTTTCAGCATGGACAGCCATACCCTGGAAGGTCCGGATGCACCAGTATCTCAGAGACAACACGGCCACAGCTCTCCCAGCTTCGGGCCAAGGAAGGACACAGTGAGTCACGGGAAGGTTTTGCCAACACAGATCTTTGCGTTGGTGAAGTTGCGCCGATGTGGGATTATCATGCATGCCTCTAATTCAGACAAGAGGAAGCTGCGTCTGCCTCGCCCACAGGTATAGCGAGGGCAACTCTTTAGATATGATCATCAGGTTTCCACCAGAGGCTGCACTGGCCCAAGCACATTTCCCACATTCAGCACCTCCTCAGCTGGAGCTGCGCATGCAGAAGGAATTTGCTACAAAAGCAAGAGTCTAATACAGCAGCCTCCCTACCAATGCCTTACGTGTTAGTGTAATAAAAGCATCCCATAGACTCTGCTTGCAAAATGTTACTGCTTGAACCTCCAGGAGGGTTTGGTTTTTGGTGTAGCAGCTTTGCTAACAGTGGCCGCACCTGTGGCCCATGGAGGGCTGCTGCCCCAGATGCAGATCCTTAGCCAGGCAGTGCCCTGGGTTTCCTTTGGTTCCCAGTCAGTCCAGGGGCTGTGGGAGCTGGTGTGGGTGACTGTTCTCAGATACCATCTCTGCATGCCTTCAAAACATGATAAAATAGTTATGGGAAGGAAAGGCTTGGACTTTGTTTCGGTCTACAAACAGCCACGTGTTTCTTCGTAGTGGTACAAAAGTGGCTTTTGGAGCGAAGAGGTAAAGGCTTCGGGTGTGCGAATGGTGAGTGTACCACTGATCTCTGCTTGCTCGCTACCCCAGGTTGTTTACTTGTAGGAGGTGCTCTCAGCTTTTACTCTTTTGGCTTTTTGCTTTGATTCTGTGGATGTTCACACCAGTGGGTAGTTCCAATAGGTCTGTAATTCAGCATGGCCTTCGTGCGTGTGGTGAATCAAGTCTGCGTCTTTTCTTGCCTTTTTGGGTTTATGTCTTGCAAAACATGTCAGGGCTCTTTGCTGCTTTGGTTGAAGGCGTTGTGAGCATGAGTATTGGGTATAGCCCTAAGACTGTGCAGGTAAAGGGGTATTGTTTTGTGGGTTGGAGAAGTGAGGAGCCAGCTGTGCTTCACTTCGTCCTGGGAAATCACTTTCTGGACTGGGAGAGCAACTGGCCACCGGCAGCTGTGGTTTGGTATACCCAGTTTGTTTGAAAACAGAGTATCGGGTGTGTTTGGCAGGAGGGAAGAGCTCAGAGAAGCGAGAGGAATGAGAAGTCTGGTTTTGCATGGTTACAGGAGGGCACTAGGGGCTCCTGTCTGACGCCCTGTTACAGGTATCTCCTGGCCGAACCCCCATCCTCCTTACTCAGACTGGTCGGAGGAGGACCTTGCCGGTTGCTTGCTTGGCCATCTCTTTTGCAAGAGCCCCTGGAGCAGATGCTTTTCGCTTGTCCCCCCATCGCTGGGGGACTGCCATAGTCGGAGAGTGTGACCGTTTCAGGTGAAGGGGAGGGATGCCAGCGGCCGGGCTGGCGCTTAGCGGGGGGGTCTCCCCCGCCCCAGACCAGCCGGGGAAGGGCATAGAGCAGCGCGGCCCCTCCCCGGGGGCCCGCAATTACCGCTGGGGAATGACTGCAGCCCTGGTGCAGCCCCCCCGGGGGGGTCCGCTCTCCTTTCGGGGTTGCCCGGGCGGCCGCAGAGCTGCAGCCGGCCAGGGCGGTGCCGCCCGCCCGCCCGCGCTCCCCGGCGGCCCCGGGGGAGGGCCGGGGGGGTCCCGCCTCGCCGCCCGGCCCCTTTGCATTGCGCATGGGCCCTCCCCGCCGGGTGGCCATGTTGCAGCCCTAGCAGGCAGCGCAGAGGAGGCGGCGGCGGGCCGGGGAGCGCAGCGCACTGCACAGCGATGGCCGTGGCCGTGGGGAGACCGGCGGTGGGTCCGCGGGTGGCGGCGGCGCCGGAGGGGCGGGGGCTGCCCGGCGATGGCGGGGCCGCGGTGCGGGCGGGGGAATCGCCCGAGCCCGGCGGCGTGCGGTGCCGGGGGCTGGAGGGTGCAGTGCCGGGGCTGCCGTGCCGGGGGTTGCGGGAGTGTAGTGCCCGGGCTGTAGCGCGGAGGTTGCGGGGATGCGATGCCCGAGGGGCCGGCGGGCTCGCCGGGGCGCAACCGCCTGTGCCCGTTCCCAGGGCCGGGGGGGTCCGCGCAAAACTTTTTCGCCCCGGTTTGGGGCCGCGGCTCTTTGTTGCGGCGGGGCCGGGCCCGCCGGGCGGGCGGGCGGCTCCTCCTCCCGGAGCCCTTGGCTTTGGGCAGTCCCGGGCAGCGGAGGGACGCCGGGGGTGCTCGCCGAACCGCTCCCGCCGGGGCTGGGGCCGCCTTGGGTGGCTCGCCGCGGGTGTTTCTGCCCCGCCGAGTCCCGTGGATGGGAACGCTTGAGAGTGGGGAGGGCTGCCCCTCGTAGGGGGTGGGCAGCTGGGGAGGTGCCCGCAGCCCCCAGCGAGAGGCTTTGGGCGCTCGGCAGCAGTCGTGGAAATCCCGCCGTGAAAGTCCTCGGAGGGGCACGTGTGTTCCGCATCTTCCAGCGTAACCGTTTTTCTGGGGATGTGGTGGCCGGGAGGTTTTTTTTTACATCCCTGTTGGAAAAGACAAAAGATTTCCTCTTTACAGAGAGAGAGGAGAAAAAAAAAACCCAAACAAACAAAAAAACCCCAAATCCCACAAAAAACCAAACCAAAACCCCAAACCCACAAAAACTAACAGATGCTGTTCTCGGGGGGGAAAAAAAAAATAGTCCCTCTTGTATTCAGCTTGAATGAAACTCCACCGTGACCAGACTGAATGCACTTTTGTGCGTCGTCGGCCGGGGGGAGGGAGAGAGACTTGACCGACTTCCCTGTAACTTTTTCAGTGCTTGTAAGTAAAACAGATGTTGCCCATGAGCAGAGGACTAGAATGTGGCTCCTTTTTCTGTAAGAAGAAAATGGTCTGTGTTCAAGATGTGACCAAGATGAGACAGACTCTTCTAGCGTTTATTATGCTCTTAGGGATCTGCGGGGCCATATGGTTCCTCTGATGTGGCAAAGCAAATATATGAAGATGGGGCTAATGGTGTTCCTGGAGGTGGGGAAGTTATGCTGCTAAGCAAAATAAGAGCTGATGTTTGTCAACAGAATACCTATAAATTACACCAGCTGTTTGTAAAGCTTCTTCTGAAATTGATTCCTTGATCTTAAGGTCTAAAACATGCTTGGAAATTGAAGCTTGTCTGTCAGTGTAAGAAGATGCACTGAATTCGCTACTTCAGCTGGTTTTTAGGGCAGGCTGAAGGGTATTGCCAAGCAGAGCCGTTTTGCTTTGTGCAGAGTAGCGACCTCGCAACACGAATAGGCTGAGGAATGAGGCTTTATTGCAAGGCGCGTTTGCCATTCGTTCCTCTCCGCGTGCGTCGTGCTATTTTCTGTCATTATGTTAAACTGATGCCACTACCCAGCCTCTCACATTTTTGATTAATCAAAGTCCAGGAGCAGTCCCAGAACAGCCTCCACAGAGGGTTTACCACCACTTAGTGTGTATCTGTGTGCCACCGCGTCCCGTCAGGCGGCACTGCCCACAGAACCAAGCGTCCTTCGGTGTGAGAAGCATGTGCCTGTGGGCGAGGGAAGGATGAGGGCACTCGGCTTCCTTGGTAAGCAGCTGGTGGGCAGCCTGCTCGGCCTCCAGGAGTCGGTGCTTCTTGGAGAAGAGTTGTTTTATCTTGTGCTGATAAGAGAAGAAAGGACAGTGGGCTGATACTCAGTAGATGTTGGGGGCGTTTTGTCTCGTATACCTTCTTATCTAATCCCTCTGCTCCCGCTTTGCATGCTGCCGTTGTGTTGCTGGGGGGTAGTGGGGAGTTCGAAGAGGGAGTTAATTAGATGGTAGGGCAATGCCGATGAACATTTGTCTATCAAGCTTTCAACATAATAATTATTTTAGAAGAGCCCATATCTAATGATATTTTAGAAGAGCCCATATCTAATGATATTTTAGAAGAGCCCTGAGTCGTATGCATCTTGTTGGGGGTAGAATTAAAGAAAGGGGGAAAGGAAAGACAAGGAATGAAACGAAAAGCCAGTCAGTTTGACTTAAAACTATGATAACATTCCTGAGTCACAACCTCTTACGTCCTGGCAGGATATGACATTATGTTAATTGTAAAAGCATGCATAAAATATAACCCCAGCGAGCTGCTCTGAAGTGTCTGTGTTTAATTGTAGCCGAGCAGGGCGTGTTTTGGTGGGATGGGAGGCTTTCATTTGAAGGCCCTGATCCCACAGATGTGAAGGCACATGTGTAATGCGCTGCCTGTAATTTCATTTGACTTAATAGAGCTTGATCTCGGTCTGTAAATGTAAAGGCATGCATAAGCAAAGTTCTGGCAGGGGTGGTGCTGGGAGCTGCCACGGGACCTTTCAGCTGATGAAAGCCGTGCATATGGTTAAGCATACAGCAGGGTGGAAGGATGCATATGGTCGTGTGGGCTCAGGGGGAGATAAGCCCCTTTTGCGGTCTGGAAATGGTTGAGATGTTCTAGATGAGGGTCCCCCTTTCTCCTCCTGCTTTAATTGCCATCATCTTGACCGGGCCTGGATGGTTTCTCGGTAGCTCAGAGCATGGAAGAGGGTCCTGATCTCCCTTCCCTTTTCTGTGTTTGTTTATCCTAAATGTTTACAGAATCATAGCTTGGTCTAGTTAAAGGAGCAATACTGACATTTACTTATATGTTGGTGTATAATCCTCTCCAAGCCCAACAAAAACTGATGGAAAATGAAGCCGGAATACCAATTTTAGATGGGAACCATGCAAAACATTATCTGAGAGATTAAAACAGCAGTGTCTTCCATCTGTTTTAAAAATACTTCCTAATGAGATACTGCCAGTTTCCATGGAGGGGAGGGGATGAGAGAGAGGCGAGAAAGTAGAGTGAAGCTAAGGGAGCTGAAGACTCCAGGTGCTTTGTCTTTCTCTGAGCAGCAGATCCACCAAGGCCCACAGGGCTGGGCAAGAGCTTTTGGAAAGCCACATCCACGTGGTGGGTGGAGCAGGGCCACCGTGACCACTGAATTTAGAGAGTGAGGTGAGCACGGAGAAAGGGGGTACACCTTTGTCTCTGTGTGTGTTTCCATGCTTTTGCTAGCTGAGTGCCTGCCTGCCTTCACTGACTGAGGTGCAGCCGGGTGGGAAAAGACCTGTTGCTGAGTCTTGAGCGAGGCTGGGGGACGAGGCGGGTCGGGACTGGCCCCCGTGGCAGGGAGCGGGTTGTTGTGCTCCAAGCCCAGGTCAGCAGTGCCCAGGCTGTTTTCAGGGCAGCTTTCTGAGTTGGCTGCCAGGCTGAGCTGGCCCTGCTGTCAGGACTGCTCCAGGGAGCATCACAGGGCTGCAGGCTGTCTGAGCGAACGCGGCCGTCTTGAGGGCTTGAGTGGCACCGCTGGGGCTGCGGGGATGGCCAGTGGTGTGGATTTTTATTTCCTTGCCTGCTTTCAGCTCTCATCTGTGGCTTTTTTTTGAGCCAGGCCTGCCTGGGCTGCCCGTGCCAGGGAAGCAGACCTGGGCAGTGCACGCAGGACTGTAATTTAGTTTGTGAACTCTTCATTTCCTTTATTCACCTCGCTGCCTTGTTTGCAGTAGGAAATTCTTCCAGACAATTCTTGTTGCTCCCGTTGATGCTAACAATGGTGGGAACCTGCCTCCTCCTTGCCTTGTTTTCAACACAGCCTTAGTTGTGGGGCAGGTTATGTGTCCAGCCCACCACGAGTGCAGGGCCTCTAGTTTTTTTAGCATGAAGTGAGCTGACCCGGAGTCAGGATCTGATGAAAATCCTTATTTTGCCTACATGAGATCATGGGGAATCAATTTTAGTGTCTGAGTAGGGCCTCTGAAATAATGATGGGGATTGATTAAGTAAAGCAGCATGAATCTGCAAAGTAAAATATTTATTCAGAGCTGAGGCAGGGTTTATACATCCCCTGCAGCCCCTGGGAGAGATGGCTTCGCTGGCTGGCTGCCTGCTCTGGAGCCATCCGAGGGTTGTCGCTTCTTTTGTGCCCTTGGTATGCCTCTTCCTCTCGAGGTAATGTGAGATCGTGGCCACAAGGCTGCTTTGGTGGCTTGTGGTCTGCTTTGCAGGAGAGGTGCCAAGGGGACGGGGTCTTCTGTTGGCTTGGCAAGTGCTTCTGCCTCGTCCAGCCTCCCTGCTGGCTTGGCTCAGCTCTAGGCTTCAGTTCCGCAAGCTAGTGGTTCTTTCAGGAAAAGCTACTGATGCATTTTCAGCTTAGAACAGTCGGATTCAACCAGGTGATGTAAAAAGAAACAGAAAAAGCCCCGCGATAGTATTTGAGGCTTTTTTTAGGTACGCTATCTAGCTGCCTTCGTTTCCAGCTCTGTGAGCAGCTCTCCAGCCTGCTGAAGTAACTGATGCGTGATAATGGTTCAGACAAACACCACGGTGCTCTTAGCGTTCGGCGTTAACGCTGCCGGAGAATGCTCCAGATCCGAGATGGAAAGCCAAGTTTAGGGTCTTTCTCTTTTAGCCCAAGAGCAGCAGTAACAAATTTACCCCAAATGATGTTCTTTCTCCTGACGTTACGAGCGCTAAGTTGGCGCGTTGCTGTGTGATGCCTTCAGTGAGAGGTGCTCTTCCTTGGCTGCTTCGTTACATCTGGATGCCTTCCCCTCCCCTAAGCCGTGGTGCCTGGGTTAGACCTATGTGGGCCAGAACTTGCGGGAGTCCCCAGAGCTGTTCTGGTCCACAGCCCTGGCAGGAGTAGGTGAGGCCCGATCAGCCTCGCAGGAGGCAGTGGAGAGCGAGCCATGAGAAGGAGGAACAGCTCCTTGTGGTTTTCTATTAGCAGTACCCAGCCTTTCCATGAGCTTTCTCCCTATGGCTGCTCTCTCTGCTCTTCCAGTATGTGAGATAGCCACTGCTGGCATGAAATGAGTCCGAAGGCTATCATTTGCCATGTTGCCAGTTAGTACAGTTACTTTGCTGAGCTCGGCAGTTTCTAAGTTTTGAGCTATCTTTGGGACTCCTGATTTAAAAACACCGACTGTGCCTGTGTGTAGGAAAGCGGTGAAGTAGCCTTAGGATCTGAATTTGCAATTAGAGCTTTTGAAGTTGCTGAAAATGTGGAGCTGAATCTTTTTTCTTGCAGGCTCAGGCTTTTTGTTTTCTTTAGTAGCATCCCACATAAGGTGATGGCAAAGAGCAGGCTGCTGCTGTTCTTGGCTTTCTTGTTTGTTTGTTTTTTTCCATCTCAACTTACAGCTTCTTTAGATCTTTCTGTTATCTAATTGGATTTTCTGTTACCATTTCTGCATCCCGGATTTATTTTCAGATGGGATCTAGCTGCTGGAAATGTGTTATTGAAGTACTGTAATTGCAGGTTCTTTCTTTACCAGATCTGGTTGTGAATGCTTGGCACAAGTTAATAGAAAAAGGCTTGTTTTACAAACCCTTTGGTTTTGCCACAGATGTTCCCCGCTTTGCCAGAGGCTCCTGAGAAGCGTTTCCCGTGCACAGCGTTCCTTCTAATCTGACGTGGTTCTGAAAATCTGCATCCATCTCGTGGATTTCATTCAGAAATTATATTAACCTCTTGCACGTGATGGGAGGGGAAGGGGAGAAATAGTATTTTGAATGCAGAGAGGGATCTTTGTAAACTATTTGCAGGACTGTGTGGGGCTGCCTGTGGATCTGAAGGTGTTCTGAAAGCCTGGGTGTTTCACCGGGGGGTCAGCTGGGCGCAGAGCAAAGCACGATGTCTACTGTAAGCAAGAGAGTCATCAGAATCTATTTGTCAGACGTGTGTCGAATGCTCTAAGTGTGCGAAACACTTTGCTTAAGCATGTTAATGTGGCTCAAATTAGCTTTCTGACAGTCTGGCAGTGGCAGCCTCTGGTTTTGTCTGTCAGGAAAGCTAAGATGGGAGCAGAACAAGTTCGGTAGCGGGCGTGCTTGGTGACGGCACGAGCCTGTATTCCCCTCTTCCACGGGGCAGCACAGCGGCCGATTTGCGGTGAGGTACGGGAGCATAACCCGCAGCAGGGAGTGAATTGCAAGGCTACTTTTATCCTTTCAGATGGAGGGTTCCCACTTGTAGCCACAGCCAGAAACCTTTGCAAGTTGAAGCACCCAAATCATCTCGGCCCCTGTGAAAACCCATCTCCTCCAATCTGAGTCAGCCTAGGAGCTTTTGGCAGCTGTCAGATGAATGAAGAATAGCAGGGTGACAGTTCTGGTTTGATTTTTCCAGGACAAAATTTGGCAGGCAGCAGCCTAGCTTGGAAATAAGAAATGTGTGACCTGAAAAGTTGAAGGTATCTTGTGATCACTGGTGCTTTCTTGGCATCCCTCTTCAATAACATGGCTTACCCCACATCCTCCAGGTGCCTGTAGGAAATGTACAGGGTTGCTGATGAAGAGGTTGTGCATCAACATGCTTGGGTTTTCCTTCCCTTGCTCCTTCATAGGGTTAAAGGTTTTTCTCTTCTCTTCTCTGTCGTCTCCTTTTGTTTTAATTGGTGGAATTGAACTCATTGGATGGCTGCAGAATGAACTTGGGAATAGGGCAGCCTTTAAGTTTTTGTTCCTAGTTCGAGATGTCAAGACTGGTGTTTTCTGAAATTGCTGAATTAAATAGCTGGAAACGGGGCTCATTTATTCTCAGCTTTTACAGCGAGAAGATGGGGTTGTCCTACTGTGAGCAGGTATATTGCTAGCAGTGATTACAGGGCTTAACACAGCCATCTGGGACCGAACATATGCACGGGCCTCAAATCTTCGTGTCAGGACCCCAAGAGGAGCAGGGATTTTGCTCAATCGTCTGGTGACTCGCTCTAGTGGTAAATCACACTGCTAAGCCACCGCAGCCGTTGGCCACTGCTTTTTTCCTCCCCCAAATCTCTTTCATGTCCAGGTTGAGCTATGGCAGGTCCCGTCGTGCCTTGTCTTGGTCAGTCACAGAGTTCTGTGCTCTGAAGTTTTTTTGCTGGTGTGTAAGCACAAGATCGTAGACACTGAAGGGAAAAGTTGTTTGGGTTTTTTTATTTATTTTCCGAATGCTGTGTTGTAATTTTAGCTGTAAAGCTTTCCCTGGTTGTGACCACCTAACTCAACTTGCCACTGTTGTTGTTTTTAACAGTGAATGGACGATTACACCTTTATTAGCTTAGAGAATCAGAAGATAAAGATGATGATATTATTTTTTAATTACATTTGAAAATGGTTTCATTCATTTCCTGTATATTGTATGCAATTTCCAAGCCAAGAAAAATCCTTCATGCTTTTAAATGAATGCTTTTCTGCCACGGAGTATCTTTCATCACAGAAAATGCCAGCCTAGTCTCATTCTGTTTCATCTTTCTCATTAATATTGAATGCATGGCACTTTAATATGGCAACTGATGCGAAGTGGGGAATCTCAGCTAATATCTGACAACGGCAAGCTGAGATTAAATGACATCCGACTGCAGTCTGCTATATACAAAGTAATTGGCATTTTCCAGGAGCACTTGACCTAATTTATGGTGGGGTTTTTTTTCTTTTTTTCTTTTTTTTTTCTTCCCCCTGCCCCCTCAATTCTGTCTTCAGAGGTTAGTTAGTCATCAGGATTTCTGAGCCTTCAGCCTGCGTTTGAGAAGATACTTGCTGCCAGTCAGGGAGGGGTTTGGTGACTGCAGCACAAGTCCCTGCTGTCCAGTGGGGGTGGCAAGTGGCACCAGCTCTGGGAGCTGCTTCCCACGGCGGGGGCACCTGCATTTCAGTCTGTGCTTTGGCCCTGGGGCAGCGAGGAAGTGCTAAACCCTTTGAAGCTGGGCTGGAAGTTGAAAATAAACAACTTCTTGAAGAAGTGCCTCATCTCCTGGGATGCACAGCTGATGGTCACTGAACAACTACAGCAGTTTAGTTTGGTTTCTGGTATATAACTGACAAAAAGTAGCAGTGTTGGATGACATTGGGGTTTGTGTTTCGAGGTAGCCAAATGCTCGTCCTGATGGAAATTGCTTTTGCTATCCAGCTTGTGGAGTTAGGCAGTTATTCATTATTAGATCATTAATTGCAAGAGCCGCTTGGGATTGGACATGTGTGACTGGCTCGCTGCAAGGGTTTTGGCTTCTGATTCTCTGGGTGGTCTTGGGCAAATTCATGCATTCTCGTACGCCTTTGTTTCCCCCGTGTGTAAAGCAGACCCTGATTCCCTTCCTCGTTTTGGAAGGTGCCAAGCTGGGATCGGTGCATTAACAGCCCATCCCTAGTCCCCTTTACACTCCTAGCCCTGTTGTACCAGATCTTGTGAGATCTCGTGGCACAGAACATGACCAAACTACTGCTTTTAATTAAAACCCCTTTCAAGAAAACAACTATTCAAATAGGGCAACACAAAAATATGTTTTCAAGGAGATTTTACAAGTAATTTCAATAAGGAAGAAGGGTTTAAATGTGAGCAGCGTGAATAACTCCAGTGACCTTGTTTCTCAGGGTTTACATAAATGCAACTGAGGGCAATTTACACATAGAGCATTCCGGAGAAGTGGTGAGTTGCTCTTTTGTAGGCTAGAACCACTTAAATATCAAAGCCAGGGGTGTTTTGGTTTTGTTGTTTAAACAAAACCAGTATTTGAAATGGTAGTGTGACTGCTGCCTGTTACTGAAGGCAGGCAGCTACCTTTCCCCTGGGTTTGGCCTGGCCGGGAACAGAGCTCAGATGAGCGCTT
The DNA here is from genome assembly GCA_024611175.1 of Megaceryle torquata. NCBI lineage: Eukaryota > Metazoa > Chordata > Aves > Coraciiformes > Cerylidae > Megaceryle > Megaceryle torquata. The sequence goes on along the minus strand of JANIJG010004321.1, from coordinate 69,987 downwards.
TTGCCATGGGATGTGCATTGCTTGGCTTTGATATAACCGAAGGAAAGCAGTGTTTTGTTTTGTTTTTTTTTTTTTTAATAGCCTAACCAAGCAACTTGATGATTTCTTCCAGTGGGATGAGCCAGAAAAGTAGAAATAAAATTGCAGATGGGCTAGCGGGATACAGCTTACATGCAACGAAGGGAAGTATAACATCTATGCAGACAAAAAACCAGTTGATGTTTCTGGTGTGATCCGGGTGGCTGGTCCCTGTGTAAAACACACAGTGTGGAGGCCCAGAGAAGAGCGTGCAGGTGCTGTCCCCATCCACCCTAACTGAACTCTGTGTGCTGGAATAGCCTGGCCGGCTGAAAGCTGTTCAGGGCAGAGGACTTAATATTCTGGTGCCTTGCAGAGGAGAGCCACGGCCCAGCGCCGTGGGGTCGGTGGGGCTGAACGGTGGGGACGGAGGAGGTGTGGAGGTGATGGCTGCTGCCTCTCCAGTCTTTGCAGGGTCAGTAAGGAGTGCGCGGCAGCAGGTCGCTTGCTTTGGTATCTTGTTAAATAACTCGGGCCAAGGACAAAAAAGTGCAACTGTGCCCCAGTTTTGGGTTAGGCAGGTCTGCAGCATTAGGGTTGTAGAGCGTGTCAGAGCAGGGAGCTCCTTCATATGAGCTCATCTTGCCTCGTCCTCTGCAGGAATTGCATGCTTGGAGCTGGCTGAATTTGCCTTTGGCTCTGTTTGTCTGCCCGAATCCTTAGGTCTGGCTTCATAAAGTTGTGACAGGGTTTACCTGCGCTCTCGGGTCTTTATGGCCGCGCTGCTGCAGAGCGCTGAAGCCTGGCGTGGCGGAGCCCGCCCGCTCGCTCACAGCACCCCTGCTCGGCTTGCTCAGGTGTTCTTACTCCGCGGTCGGCTCCCGCTCAGCTCTTACATTCTGTGTGCTGGCAGAGTCAGTTGGCCAAGCTAAACAGCTCAGTGCTTTGCTTACAGAGGGATACCTGATGTGTCCTGCTGCCTATCCTGGTGCTTCCAGGAAAAAGGGGAATTGAGATTGAGCCTAGGGGATGGGCTCTAGAGAGGGCAGCCTGAGAGCCGGGAGGGACCATAGCTGGCCTGGCAGCCTGCCTTGGCAGATCTCGCTGCAGGAGAGCGGCCTGGCAGGAGCTGCCCCTGTGCTGTCCTGCCAAGGCAGCACGATGGGAGGGGGCTGGAGCACCTGGGCACTAGGTCACGCTTCTCTAGAGTGACACCTCTTGGATTTCTCAGCCCGTTTTTCCCCTGAGTCATGCGAGTATACCAAGGTACAGCATAAAGTAACTGCAGGAGATGCAAGCTGATGGCAAATGATCTTGCTTATCGCTGTGATTCAGAGAAACAACCTTGCAGAATCTTCCAGTCTTCCGTCCCAGACGTTGTCCTTGAGCTGTGTATTTCAGCGGAGTGCAGTATGTATTGCCTGGATTCATCAGGTTGTAGGGCATCGAATTGTACCAGGTGTGCGTTTAGCTTGGCTGTCGGGGAGAAGTGTGAGCAGCTGGACTGTTCAGAGGGGTAGCACACTAGAGAATTTGTTCTGTTCGCTTGAGGGGTGTATCAAGGAATAACGTCAGCAGCATGGGTTTAATTTCACACTGGTCTGTTACAAGCGGTGGCATGGATTGCTACAGTACCAGTCATGATGGGAGGGTGGAAATTTAGAGTAAGTCTGGATCTGACCGGTTTTGCTTTTCTTTAAAGCCCTAACATGACTGGGGTGGGTAGAGCAGAATGTGGTGGGCAACATTAATTCATCTGGGGGGGAAGATACTGGCTCCAGTCTAACCTTTTAGCAGGGCTCCATCGACAGCTAGCAGATGTTGCAGCAGCCCGCGTATGGAATAATTTGTGAACTTGGAAGGATGCGATTCCAGTGGGCGCGTGCCAGCGGCTCGCAAATCTCTGCCCATGGCCTTGTGAGCAGCAGCCTGCTGCAGGAAAAATAATGCTGGATTAGCTCAGGAGAACGTTTGGAAGTGACACACACAGTTTCTAAAGACTTGCCCTTCTGCAGAGCAGCAGGGTATTAAATCTGGGTATTCTTCATGCTTTCAGAAGGAGGAAGCAACACAGGGAGATGTTTCCAGCGACCATTTTTCCCCCAGCAGTCTTTGCAAGATCTCAGTCATCTAGGAAGACAGTTCTCTTGTTGCCAGTACTTGGGACTGTGTGGGCCAATATCAGGTTGCTTGTCCTCGCTGCTCCAAGGCAGCCCAGTACCGTTACCAGCCTTGGGGTTGGGGGCTTGATGCTGGGTGCCTTTTCTGCAGCTGAAGCAATTGAAGCCTTTCCTCGGCACCATACTTGAGAGCCTGATGGGAAGCCAGCAGCGCTCCCCAGCCCATTTCCAGCTTTTCAGCTTCCTGCTTTTAACTAAGCTGTCGCGACACTGCAGGCAGAGCAGGATCAAGATACCAGAAGCCAAAGGTCCAGCTCACAAAGGCACTTGGGAGCCTCGATATGCGGATGGGAAGCCTCCGGTAGGGCATGTATAGGAAGCCTGCATGTAGGGCAGGGTCGGTGCTTGCCTCCCCCTGGTTGTGGCTGGTTTGCTTTCTGCTCACCCAGCCGCTCTGTGGTAGGGCTGAAAACACCCTTGAAGTTTGGCATTTCCCCCCTCACTTTGGTTTTATAACAGAAGTGTATCCTCACATCTGAGGAGTGCCTCAGATGATGGATACAAGCCCTCAGAGCATCTCCCTCTCTTTGCAAGAGTTCATGCGCACCATTGAGCAACCTTTGTTGCGTTGAGAATAATTAAACAGAAGACTACCAGGAGACTTGCAGTAGTTAACGTGCGTTCCCTGGCAGGTCTTGGCACCTTATGCCACCAGACGCGGTCGCTCGATAGAGCAGTGCTAGCGTCTCAGCAGCTGGAGCCTTCTGCAGGGGTGTTTTGGTGCTGTTGGAGCCCAGGAGGTTCATCACCTGAGCTGCTTGATGGAGGAGGCAGGGCCTTCAAACAGGAGGGCGAAACTCCTGGGTCAGCTCTGTTCATGGAAGTTGGGCTGTTGCATCATCTACAGAAATCTGCCGAGCAGAAGCTCCTTAGAGACCCGCAGGGGCTCACAAGGTGTTGCTCCCAGAGAGGGGGCACACAGCAATTTCATGGCTCAGCCTGTAGCTGTCTCCTGTAGGGAAAGGGCCACCCTACCCTGGGGCTGCTGGAGCTCTGTGGGGGCTGTGCTGGTGGTGTGAGCTCACCGCCGGGGCGGTGGGGACCTCGTGTGTGTGTGTGTCAGTGACTGGCTCAAATGCAAGTGCACTGTTCTCTGGTTAAAGACCCCATGTTCCCAGCAAGCGTGTGATCTTTTAAGTGCTGCCTGTAACACACGGGGTCTTCTCTTACTTCTGAAAGAGGCTGATTTGGCTGCAGTTTTTTTTTCCTGGCAGAGCCTCGGTGCTGGGAAGCACCATGAAGTGTTTGCGTTGTATTTTGTAACAGGTTCTAAGGGGGGTTTCTCAGGTGTACAGAGCTCAGAGAGGTACCAAATGAGAACCGTGCCTGCTGATTCACAGTGCTCGGGTGCTGGCCCAAGGCCGTCGGTTCCCTTTCCTCTTAAGCACCTGGAAAAGGGCAAATCACTCATGTAGCCCAAAGAATTGCAGGCCTTGGTGGTGAACCTGCTGCCAAGTTAGAGACGTGTGTTATTTTATCAGAGAGTTCTGAGAACAGTGGTGGGAAACCGAGCGGAGCTGTGCCTATTAGACAGCGAGTCACCCTTAAGTGAATGGATGTGAATTAGGCCTATATGGTGCCGTTAACACGTGGCTCCCCTTCCCGCCCTGACTACAGAAATCAGTTTGCTGTTCTGTGCCATTAAATATATGACTGCAGCGTCTTTTCATCGGCTGTCTCCGGTGGTGATACTGGGTGTATTCCTGGAGTGTGCATCAGGGACCGGTTCCCATTGCTGGTGTGAGGGGAAATTCAAGAATAAGCCCCCGGCAGGCAGAGCAATTTCCTTTCCTGCCAGTGTACCCCGTTTTCTGAGAGGACGCTTGCTGACCGTGGCACTCTTGGTGGCGAAACATGCTCAGGGTGTTTTCCTGAGGGGTTGGGGAATTTTTTTTGCCTTTTTTTGTTGTTGTTTTTTGTTTTCCTGGTGGAGTAGACTTGGTACGCCTGGAGCATTGGGCCCTCTAAGGTTGGTAGCAGGTTTTGTATCAAGGCCTTGGAATTATTCATGAGCAAAAATAGGAATTTATAGTTAAAGGCCGTGTTTAATAAGCATCTGGAATTTACCCACTAATGTCAGTTTGTTTATAGAAATGTTGTTAGTATTTTCCTTTAGGAGGCTTTGTTTTCTACAAGTAACTGTTCAAAATAATACTCAGTGTTACTAAAACTTAGCAAGAGTCAAAAGAAAAATATTTTTTTTTCCTCTCGCTTATTTCCTTACGCTGCGCATCTGCGCTGTCCCCCTCGGGCATTTTTGGTTTGGGATGTGTGTTGCTTTTTTTAGAGCAAAAATGGAAGCTGTTCAGTGAGAAAAGCTAAGCCTGTGAAAAGAGAGCAGTTGGGTGGAGATTGAGGGGCTGGTAGCATCTAAACCTACTTGTGTGAGGGGAAGTGGAGGACCTTGAGGTTTTATTTATTTATTTTTCGTGTCACGTTGGAGAGTCGTGAAGAGACTTCCCTCTTCCCAGCCCCAGGGATTTAATGTGGTGCCTACTGGTGTTTTTGGGAAGCCAAACCTGAGATGAGTCTCATCTCTTGAAGAATGAACTTCCTCCCCTGCAATCTCGATAGGATTCTTAGAGACTCGTGGGGGTTATTCGCCGACGTTGCCGAGCTCGAGGGCTGCGCGAGCAGATTGCAGGCTGCAGAATACAAAACTGCCTGGAGCGAGCGTTATGCCAGCTCCACTCTGAATCCTGAGCCCGGACTGGGATGTGGATGAGAGAAACCAAGCGTGGCTTGGGTGTATCACTTGAGCCTCCCAAGCTCTTCTGCGTGGGCAGGTTTTGCCACATGTAGCGAATTACGCCGGTTTTGCATCTGGCTTTATTTGCATTATTAGGATTAAACTAATAAAGCTGCTTGAAATCCTCGGTGATGGGAAGCTGCCGTGTGCCAGCGCCGTGGTGCCAAGCAGGGGGCTTTCTCCAGGCTGGGTGTCTGCTCTGCACGACCGATTATAAACTTGTGTGTTCTGTCGTTCCTCTCCTGGTGGGTTATTGCCCGTGACGTAGCTTGTTCTATTGAGCCTGACAGTTGCCTTTATTATGGGCTTTAGAGATTTCTGTAGTACAGCTCCCAGTATAAAGTGGGTAGCTTAGAGCCCAGCTGCTGGGCTCTAATTGTCACTGTCGTGGTGGAGAGCCTGGTACTGAGCGTGAGCCCTGGCAAAGGAGGAGAGAGGCGGGGAGAAGAGTAAAAGTCATCTCCAAGCTTCAGCTGAGACCACAGCAAGTAATAGTTCACGAGACCAAAGTTTGTGGTCATTGCCAGGGCTGCTTAGAAGGCTCGGGTCAGGCGGGTGTGTGCTCACGGCAGTTTTAAAACAACAGCTTTGTCTGTGCTCATGCATTTCACTGAGAATTTAAGGCCTGGATCTCCCCCAGCTCAGGTAAGCTTTGTTATTTCAGTTGCCTCCGTAGCTGTTCCTGCCTGACTACAGGCGAAGGCTCAAGAAAATAAGGCAGATTGTGTGGCTGTTTGCTCTTCTGAGTGCTGTGAAGCCCCTACCCTCTGTGCTGGCACAGCCCCTCTGCCTCTTGCCAGGATCTGGCTCCAGGGTGGAACCTGTGCTGAAGCAGCTCTGGAGCCTGGTGCATCCACTGAGCTGTGGTGTGGCCTCATTGCCTTCATAATATATTCCCAGTTGCACCAGTGAAACTATTTATTGTATTTCCCAGGGGATTCCTGCCTCCCTTATAGAGGTGCTTGGAAAATAGGTCCCTGCAAAAGAAACTTGGTGTCATTGCCTTTAACTGGGAGGCAGATCCCTCCCCAGTGTGACATGTTCCCAGGCTTGCCTCCCGTAGGCATCGTGGTTTAGGGTGATGGTTTCTGCCTGAGCCACCTTTGGAGGGTCTGGAGGAGGGAGGAAATTGCCTGTCCGCTTTGTGGAGTGGTGTAAAGACATTGCTGTGAAAGAGTCTCCCTTTTCTAGGGCCTTCAGGGGTTTAGCCTCACTAGCAACCACCTCCTTTTTCTCCCTGTCCCTGGATGACCCACAGCTGGAGAGGCATGAGGTGAGAACAGTAGGGGCTGCAGGAGACCCTTGCTGATGCCGATGGGTTGGCAGCCCCATCCAGATCCCCTGAATTACCGTGCCCTGGCTCGGCACGGGGCAGGGACGCAGCCCGAGGTGTCTCTGCCTTGGCTGTAGTGTCGGCACCGCCTCGTTTCTGGCGGACTTGTTCCAGACGGTAGGTAGCTGGCTTCATTTTGGCCGTCTTTACTCACTGACCCATGCTTCTCCCGAGTTAATTAGCAGTTCAAGTTGATGGTGCCCATGCTTTGTTGTCTGCCATCACGGAGGGCAGATGCGTGGGGGGTGGAGGGGGACAGGGAAGGACAAGTGCTGTTTTCTCTACTTTGGTGCTAGCTGGGGCTGCCTGGGCTGACTCTCCTGGGAGATGTGATTTCGAGTCTCTCGCTTCCCTCTCGGAGACATCTGTGTGGTGGAACTCCTCCGTAACTTTGCAGCTAGCTCCTCTGGCCCAGGCAACAAAACTGTCGTGGCAGTTGGATTTCCTCGCTGGTCTGTCTGCGGTGGAGGCTGAGCGCATGTTTTGGAGAGAACAGAAATGTTCAGCTTGAATAGGGAGTTTGGCTGTGCTGCCTGAGATGCCTTGGTGACCTGTACTGGGGTGAGGATTTGCAGGTCTGGAATGTCTTTCACATTCCGTTACTTGTAGTTATTCGTGAGCAGCTTGGGCACAAGGAAAACCTTTTCCCTTTTGGGCATGTGGGGAGAAATAGCTCGACAGAAACTCCAGTGTGGAAAACGGATATGGGGCAGAGAGGGACTCTGCGCGATCACCTGAGTTGGTTTAGGTCTTGGGAATAAAAAAGCTTATCTCTGCCACAGCCCGAACACTGGAGCTGTGAAGCTCATCTTTGGATTCCTTGTCACTAGAGACTTCATCCTTTCTTCTGGTGCTGTAAATGTTTATTTATTTAACTGTCTCTTGTGTGCGTTTCTGCAGTTCAGACACTTTCAGTGTATGCTGGGCTATTACTGGAGTCTTGTCCTGGGATTCTTTAGGACTTGGAGCATCACCAGAATTGTAGCGGCCATCCAGCCCCTTTGCAAGTGATGGATGTGGAGGGGACTGCGGGAATGTTCCTGGCTGTGGGCTGTGTGTGTGGAGAAATGTTTTGTCTTGCGCTGCCAGTCGAGTCCAGAAATATGAAGTGTCTGTAGCAGTCTCTCGGTGCTGCAAAACACAACGGGACTAAAAAGCCTGGTGTGGAGTGGCCTTCTCGTCCCATCTCCTGCTGATGATACCAGTGTTATGACTGTCCCCCAGACCTAGACCAGATCAGCTTTCCTCTGGAAGAACTTTGGCCCATTAGCACTTCTGGAAAGACAAAACACAGTCTTTGAAGGCAACCACAAAAATTTGGGATTAATGAGGTGGAGGGAAGTACTTCAGCTAAAATGGGGAACTGCTCCTTGAAGCTATATCCTACTTATGAAAATTTTTGTGTAGGCTTTCCCTGTTAAAAGCAGGAAAGTGAAGACTTGCTGAAGGCAAGCGGGGAACATTGTTGCTGTTGAGTCAGTTGAGAGCTTGAAGTCTACAGACTAATATTTCAAAACTGTCGGCTAAATAATTCAATCAACCTTGACCTTTTCCTCTGCACGCAGATTCAGTTCAGCTTCAATCCTCTTTCGCCGCTGCTGAAGACAGAAAATTGCATGCTAAGGCAAATGACACTGTTTGTAATCCTCTATATTTTTTGATTGCTGACCTTTTCTTATTAATGATGAATGACTTCTGTGGCACCCTGGAAGAACTTCATGTACCATAAGGGGCTACGCATTTTCCCTTTCTCGAAGCAGATGCAAAGGCTGTGACTTACTGCTCAGAAAATTAGACCGTACCGTGAACCCATTACAATCTGGATTCCCCACTCTGGTGTTGCTGGTGTTACTCGGTCAGGACGGCTCTTGAATGGACGCGTTGCGAGCCAGAGTGGAAACCCTGCGCTCGTCTACGCCTGGAAAACTGTCCCTGGCCTTCCATTTAGTATCCTCAGTCATGTCGTGTATTCCAGGTGCGTGTCGCACGTGAATTTAAGAAGAGCTGGTCTGAGCCAGGTCTTTCAATCCAGTTGATACTGGATTGATGCTTACTTGCTGGTGCTGGACCACTGAAGTTTCCCCGAGGAGCTCCAGTGTGTATCTTGCGCTCATGGGGATCATAAAAGTCCTGGTAGGAATTTTCCAAGGGGTGTGTTTACCTGCTTCATTTAGATCCTTCGGTAACTCCAAGCCCCGGACGCGTTGCCAGTGCACTGCCCGTGTGAAATCACGTAGCTGAATGATGTTTCACTTTTATTTTTCACTTGTGACCCGTTTGTACTCTCAGTTGTGGTACCTGGGCATTGAAGAAACCGTGTGTGTGTGTGCATATATGTATATCAGCATTCTCTTAGGATTTTGATAAGAAGTTAATCACTGTGATAATTCTGAACTCTTTACTCCAGCTCAAGTAAATAAACACTCTGAAGCTATATGTCTTTATATACCCACCTCTGTGTCCTACTTGGAAATGGGGTCTGTGCAGACGACAGTAGCACGTCCGTGTGCAGGGCAGCGCTGTGCCACGCTGTCCCCACCTGTCTCTGAGCACGCCAGCAGGGCATGGTATTAATGCACCTCCCAGTAGCAGGTCCCAGGGCTAATTAATTATTCAGAGCACGATGTGGGGCACCTTTCAGTCCTGGAGCTTGCTGAATGGGAGCTGACAAAATGTGCCCTTGATTTGCAGTTCCAGTTTTTCAGGGAAGAAAGCATGGGGTTAAGGAACTGCAAGCCAGCCCTGCTCACGCCACCTCTCAAGGAAAGCTGCTGCTTTTTGTGTTCCAAGCAGCCCTTAATTTGATTCAGGTACTGGAACAGTGCTGCCTTGTTCCAATTTTATAAGCGAGCCCGATGGGCTGCTTTCCTTTCTAGAAATCTCTGTGTTTTGCTCTGGTTATGTTCACACCCCTAACTAGACTCAAGTTGGTAGAAGCCTGGGGAAGGCTTAAGGAAAACTTGGCACTGGGATCAGCTGCTCTGTTCCCGGGTTTGTATTAATCCTACCTTCTTGTGCCCAGGATCAGTGTCCCAGAGAGCTTCCTGCGAGCGGCCTCTGCGTGAGCGTAACTGGGAGTCTGGCCAGTCCGCGTATCGCCCTTCCCTGGGTGTCAAGTCCCCTGTTGCTCTGTGCCTCCAGCTAAAGGCTTTTAGCAGAGCAGAAATCCACTTAGTTAACGGCCTGGGCTGCAGCTGTTTCAGGGCTATTTTAAGTGCATGACAGTGGAATACAGAAGGAAATGGCTGTTGTTGGCTTTTCCTCTCCGCTGTCCTGTATCTGTATCTGCGATGGTGCGGGACTGAGCAGCCACAAGTTCAAAAGAACTGGGAGGGGGGAAGTACTTCTAATGTCTGTGCAGTGACATGCCTTCCTGCCATCTCCCAGTTAGCTTCTGCCCTACTCGTCCGGGTTGGTTTTAGCTCTTTAAGATTATATGTTCTCAAATGTAACAAAGACACGACCTTCTCCAGTACTTCCTGGTGTAAACTGGCCTGGTGTCAGACTGACTCACATGTTGCTATTGCCAGGCAGCAACCGGTGGTCTGCTAGACCATGGTCCCCACCCAAAACCTCTCGTTCAGGGTTGAAGTGAAGAATCTTCCATCTTTGTCAGCTGGGAGTGCTTTTTGGGGATGTATTTGCTTTTCCCCGGAAGACAAAAGGTGGGGAAATGGCGATAAATCGTGCGCCGTTTTTTGAAATGGGAGGAGGGGAGCCTGGGGAGCCTGGCACTGAATAGTAACTCCCGTTTTATTTCATCGACCTCATACAGGCACTTAAAAAGGCAGTTAGTTGCACGTCGTCCTCCTGTCAGGAGAGACGTTGGCCAGAGAAGCAAAGAGCATCTGGTTCTCATTGGGCTCTGCCTTTGGATGGTCTTCATTCTTGTTTGTCACATTATGTCTCTTCCCCCCCTCCCCCTTTCTCTTTCCTCTCTCCGTTTTCTTTTTTCCTCCTTCCCTTCAGTTTACAAGCCTTGCTGGAATGCACATATGGTCCTTATCAGCCCCAAAGTCCAGGGGATTTTATTTTTTTTTTTGCTGGTTAGCAGTTTGTGACATCAGGGACTGTTAGAGGCATTAGTCACTTTTACTCCAAATAGAAAGGTCCGTGGTTTTTGGAAACCTATGGAGGAAAATGTCTTTTGTGTCAGTTCTTGGCATAAATGGGACCGTTAGCGCTCCGCGCTTGTGTTGACCTTTAGCCAAACATTTTGCCTGGAAGACAAATGTTCGTTCCCACTCTCTGCAGCCTCTTCGGAGTTGTCAGATATTGCTGACTTCCCTCTTCCCTGAAGAATGCGGCCGTATCCTTTTTCTCCATCCTCCTGCTGAGTCGCTGGAGCTTGCCAATGTAAGCAGTTCCCCCGGCCGCCCCGCCAGTGTGCCTCGGAGGCGCGGGAACAGCGCGGCAGGGCGAGCCGCGGGCGACCGGGATATTCGGCGCTAGGTCTCTGGGAGATTGGCCCCATGCTTCCCGGCCCGTGCTGGGGGAGCTGGGACTGGGGCGGGGGTCTCGCTTGGGTGAATCTTCCTTCGGCCAGGCACGGCTTGTGTGGGCTGCACCTGGGCAAGAATAACCTTTTGTGTTATCCTGATTTTTCCAGCGTTAACAGGATACGGAGTAGCAGTGGCCCTGGCAGAGTTAGGTAACGGTTGGACTTGGTGATCTTAAAGGTCTTTTGCAACAATAGCGATTCTGTGAAAACCGAGCACGTTCGGGAAGAGCCTTTTGTGTTCCCCACGACCTCTGTGGTTACCAAGCGAGGGGACCGGCTTGGGCCTAACATTTGACACTACTTCTTATGACTGGAACAAGGGAGACCTGGCTCCTCGCTATTTATTTGGGCATTACTGGGGGCTTCCTGAGTGGAGCTGAGAATCTGCGTGCCCCCGAGCACCTGCAGCTGGTGCCAGCTTTTATCTAGGAAGAAGGCGGCAGTTTACTGAGGTCCGGACCCTGGAGCGATAGCTGCAGCAGTGAGTCGCCTGGGGTGGTGGTGGCAGGGCAGGAGGCATTAGCCATCCACCTTGCCTGCCTCTGATGTGTCTTTGTGGCTTGCTTGGCATATTAATCCCCACAATCAGCATATGTCTTCCAAAGGGGTCTGCTCTCTGTGTTGAGAGAGAAGGGGAGGGGGGGGGGACACGACCCCAAAACCAAAGACCTCCCAGAGTTCAGTAGCTTATGGAGACATCTGCCCGAGTCTGCAGCCAGCGCGCAGCAGAAATGTGGAGACAGGAACTCCCCCGGCTCTGCTGGTGACACTGATGGTTATCCTTAGCCTAAAACAACACCAAAGAGCTCCTTCCTTTCTTGATGAACTGATTGATCGCTATGGGCTGTTTTCTTGTGACATGGTTATGGCTGTGGCAAGGAGGGGAAAGAAAGAAATTGCTCTTCCTTTCTCTGTTCCCCCTGGGAGTTCCCTCGTCGGAGAATGAAGGGTTTAACCACCACCTGTCTGTACAAGGGATGGGAGTTGTGGGTGCTGTTTCAAGGAACTTACACAGTGAGTTTGGCTCTGGTGTAGGTGCTGGGAAGACTTTGCCCCCCAGCAGCAGGGACCCCGGCTCTCGCGTTTACCCCAGGGAGAGGGTACAATGGCTCTGTCTCTTGCCAGCTACTCTGCTTCTCTGCTCCCCTCTCCTTCTTCAGTGGACTCTAGTATCTCTGAGGTCCCTGGCTTTGGATGCAGCATCTAAGATTACTTCGGATACGTGGGAACATGCGCCTGGTAATAGGTCTAAAATGTAGCTGGCCTGAGCTGCTGACAACAATAAAAGCTTTCAGAATGTCTCAAAGGTGCCTCTGAAGTCGTGTGGCCTCAAATAACTAAACACTTGCTTCATATTTGTGGTTGAGCTTGATATTTTGCATACCAGCATTTTTCCCCCTCCTGAATTTGAGCCTCGTTTTTGTTTTCTTTAACTCTTCGGGGGCCGTGTGAAGCTGACCCCCAGCTGCCAGGGGCAGTGGGCCAGGAGGGGCTGAAGGGGAAGATTTTGCTGGCAGCCTTGAAGCAGAAGGGGCTCAGGCAGGAGCTTGCTTGCGTTGGGGGACCTGCCATCATCACGATTAAGTCCTGACTGGGGCAATAAATGCAGGTGTCCTTGTGCACCCTCTCTCCTCAGCCTTTTGGGAGTGACACTCTTCTTATCTCTGATCTGCTACCAGTGACCTTCTGAAGTGTGAGGCCAGGGCTCTGCTCTGAACTGGCTCTGGAGGAGCGATGCAGTTCAAATCATGGGACCCACCCTCGCATCCACCTCCCACCCCCACGCAGGCGTAGTGCTGCCACCTCCAAGGAGGAAAATGTTTCCCCTCATTCCTGTTATCTCTGCCAAGCCGCTGTGGCTTCAGAGGAGCGAGCCCGTTCTGTCCTCACGCGTGCCTCATCAGCTGGACTGTTTTAGAGAGCTTCACCAAACTGCATCTGGGCAAACCCACTGGTTGCCACAGAGCGTCCGTTAGAGCGTTGCTTGACCTATAAAACCTTTGCCGCCAGGAGCTACGTACGAAGGAAGCCAGATCCCAAGTAGACTCGTCAGGGCTCTGAGGTTGCAAACTCTTTTCTTGTCTTTTGTGAGGCATTTTTTCCCCCCCCTGTTAAAAATTAAGAGCCCGAGATGTGGGGTCCTGGCAATCAGTCTTTTTTTCTAGTGGTGGTCTGTAGTCGCCTCTGTGCCTCTGGAAGCCAGTCTCTGCTTTACTTACCCCTTCCCTTTACCCTGCCAGAGTTAAAACCAGCAGCTGTGATAACGGCATCAGCAAGATAGTTGTTGACCCAAGAAATATCAACTGTGGGATGCCTTGTAGGTCACTGCGAAGAAAAGCAAAGCAGTCAGCATCTTTCCCAGTAAACAAGCGCGTGTTTGTTCCCATTACTCCGTGGTTCTTGTAGGGGTTAGCAGTATGGCTCTGGAGATTCGGAATCGCTTCCCGCTCACGTGGATGATGTGTGAAGAGGGAGGGGAGATTGGCCCTGTCATGTGGGGTTCAGTGAAGGAAACACGATTGTGTTAGTGAAGGAGTTTAAAAATAAAGACTGCTCTGGGGACGTCTTGAGCTCTCTGACATCTGAGAACATCCAGACACCCCAGTCTAGCAGCGTATCCGGTGCAAATTGGCTGGTTATCTCCAGAGGTCTGGGGAGCTGCAGTTTTACCCATGCCATTCTTGTCCATTGCTCCTGAAGCTGCAAGCAGGGAGAGGTGCTTGGCAAACAGTTATTCTTTTAGCAGGCTCATGAGAGTTCAGCCCTTCCAGATCCAGAGACTTGGCTGTGTGTTAATAAGGGAGCTGGCAGACCTGTGTTACTGGGAGTGACAGCTGAGGAGCTGTTGTAGTCCAGGAGGGTGTTTAGGTGCAGTACTGGGGTGAGAGAGGCGTTGTGCTGAACAGACACAGCCAGAGCAGCAGGGCCAGCTGACTTAGCCTCCCGTTGGTTTTAAAACACTTCTGTTTTGCCAGACAGAATGCGTGAATCGCTTGCCCGTTCTGCTAACGATTCGCTGAGGACTCGGGTTTGTTGCTCCCCAGCAGAGCCTCCCTTCCCATGTGGATAAAGCCCGAGCTCGTGAGCTGTTCTGGAGTTTGTGGTGGTTTCAGTCCTTGCCCCCTCCCCAGGCAGCCCAAGAGCTGAAGACTGTAGCGGTCCTGAGCGAATGAAGCCAGCAGTGCCCAGTCCAGTGCAACTGGGCTAATTGGTAGAATTGCCCGTTGTGGTTCTGTCGATCGGCATCCTTGGCAGAGCTGTGTCCTGGGTGCAGGGGACACAGAGCCTCACAGGGGGTCCTGCAGCTTCCAGGCTGCTGCCCAAACCTCTGTGGCGGGGAGAGCAGAGAAGGGGGCAGGGTTTTTCTCCTTGTGCCGGCGTCCCCATACTCGGTGAGTGAAAGAAAGCTGTCCCCTTGAAGAGGGTGAAAGCAGGGGCCTGGCTGCAGGGGTAAGAGACTGTGCAGTGTGCCCACCTTTAACCTTTCTTCTCAGAGAGGAGCACCCTGCGCCTCCCCCCAAAAAGCAGCAGCTCTCCAGGTCCAACTGCAGGCGCTGAAGGTGGTGATTACATTGCACGACGCTTTTGTTGGTGTGTGGAGGGACACATTTAGAAACTCTGGTCCCTTTGGCTTTCCTGCCTTGACCCTGTCTGTGATACCTCTGCAGGAATGTGCATGTTTTGTGTGTCCGCTCAATGAGACTGCCGCAGTCTGGGGAACACTGAGGGAGGGGGACACTTGGGTTTGCATTCCCTGGAGCCCATGCCTCGGGACTCTGAGCCTTTCATGAGGGTTTCGGGCAGGTATCAGGCTGCACTTCTGCCTCCTGTTTAGGCAGCACAGCTTATGAAAAATACTTGGCATTGAAAATTCCAGAGAGACTTTGTTTTTTCCACTGTTGATGTTTGCCACTTGCAGGGGGAAAATAAAAAGAAAGGGGAGGGAGCTAAACCAAAGAAGATATGCAAAAAATAACTGACACAGATGCAGGAGAGGAGCCTGACTTCTGTTCCTGCTGAGTAACTGGTGATGAGGCAGGACTGGCTTTCCCAAAATATACCAGGGGAAGAGATATTGGTGCCATGCTGAAAGATGTTCAACACCCACCACTTTCTGTGAAGCTTGTGAGTCACAGGCACCTATTGCTTTCTGGGATCTGCTCCGAGCTCCCTTCCCATCATCATAAACCCAAGCCCACTGGAGTTTTAAAAATACTAACGTTACAAATACTTCGTTTAACCCGTTCACATCCTTCACAGCTCCCAGACTCTCTGCTGTGCCGGGTAGGAAGTCCTCCTCTGCCTTCGATTCTTATTTTAACAACCAAATGTTGTCCTTCTGGTCCAAAGCCCACTGATCTGTGGAAAAGAAGGTGGTGCTTCCAGCATCTTTAAACCAGGCTGGGGCTGCCCACCACTGTAATTTAGCTCAGTGGCATGGCCTCGGTGGGGTGACTGCTGGAAATGTTGAGGTTTGGAGAAAGGTTATGGCCTTAAGCTAAGGGCAACAAACTTTGGAGAAAGCTGGTGCGTGAAGTGCCAGCAGAGCTGCTCTAGCTCTACTGAGTTGCTGGGTTTCGTTTCTTTTTGTCTGTCTTGTTTGTTTGTTTGTCTTGTGTTTGCTTTTTGTTTTATCTGTGCTCGGGATGTTGGCGTAAGGGCAATTTGCCAGTCAAGGGGTAACTGGGCTGGCTTCTTTTTCCAAACCTCTCTCTGAATTACTGTACCACCGTTGTGGAAAAGCCCTCAATATCATCTCGGAGTCGTTGCACATCTCCCCTCCGCGAGGTCTGTGCTGCCCCGTGACCCTCCACGAAAGACCCATTCCCAAGGGTTGTGGTGAAAGTGCCCGAGTGTCCCATTTGCCTTGTAGCTCCGGGAGGGTAGAGGAAGCCTGAGAGACCTGCTTCTTCCCTGGGGCACGCTGAGCCGAGGAGAGCGCGAGCCTGACTCTCAGCTTGCCTGCCGAGGTTTCTATCAGGAACAGATTTGGGAATTGCAACCATCACCGTGTCCCGTTGCCTCACTTTTCATGGGAGATACTTGGGTGGTCTGGGGATGCTCCCATGCTGCTGGGGGAGTCTTGAACGGGGGGGGTTGCCTGGTTTCTGCCATAGAATGGCACAGTGGATGCAGAGGGGGCGGACTTACCTGCTTCCCTGGGGAAACAAGAACTCATAGCTGACAGCTATGACCATCTTTGCTGTGTCTTTTTCGGGTGTCTTGGGTAACCCTGGGGATATGAGTTGCTGAGGCCTTGGAAGCAATGTCTGGGTGTGGCAGGTGGGTACAGAATCATCGTCTAGTAGTTGCAGGCATGGAGAAGCAGTCGGGTGGTGTTCACATGCCTTGGGCTTGGGGAAGTTTTATAGCTCCTGAGCCCCACAGCAGAGAGCTGCATAGAAGCAAAAGGAGCGCACGATTGGGTGGCAAATCCAGGAAAGAAAGAACTTGTGTCCCGAAAGCTCCTGTGTCGTTAACCTGGTTCTGACAGGACTAGGCACAGCCCTCTTCCCTGACAGGGGTGTTACAACCCTTTTAAATGCCTTTCTTCTTGGTCTTGCAGAATGATGACCTTAGGAACCTGTCCCTCTCTGGCCACGTGGGCTTTGACAGCCTCCCTGACCAGCTGGTCAACAAGTCAACGTCGCAGGGCTTCTGCTTCAACATCCTCTGTGTGGGTAAGTCATCCCACGCCCCTGGGGTACAGCTCACACCACGGGGTGCACGTGTATCTGCAAAGTAGCACCTTCTCCCTCCGGCAAAGGGTAGGACCTGAGCCTGTGGGAACCACAGCATCAGGGAAGTGACAGCTTCTTCCCAGAGCTGCTCCAGGGTAAAATCTAGGATCCCTCTTTTCCTTTTCTCTACCCTGTCTCCAGAGTTAAAACAGGGAAGTTTCTGGCTGTCACAGTCTACCCTTTTGATCATCCTGTGGTTCTGCTTCCCCCAGGGGCTGCCTGTAAGGAAACTGAGCCGACTTGGGAACTACATGTATTTTTAAAAGAACGTTAACTTAAATCTGCCTTCCTCTGGGTCGGGCACGGAGGCTGTTCCTCAGTAAATTGCATTCCTTCCCTCCCAGGCTTTCCCTGCCTGTCTCGTTATATTCTTAGTTTCTCCAGTTGGAAACGATGCCATTTTTAGTCTCCAAATGTACTCGAGAACAAAGCCTGTCACCTGTTCTCCGCTGTATTTCATCTGGCTGCTGCTAGTTGGCTTTGTAGCCTGAGTTACCGTGTTGCTTTTCCCAAATTGTTCAGAGGGTGAAATACGGGGAGGCAGCTTCTTTTCTTGGCCGTGGAGAGATACCCCCTGTCCGGGTGCTCTGCGGATACTACGCAGTTGGAAATCCCTCGCTCGTCCCTAGGCAGCTGTGTGCCAAAACAGCTTTCACTCGGTGGTGGACCTCTTCAAGATGCCCCCAGATTGTGGTCCTGTAAATTGACAAAAATGGTGGGTTTTGGTTTGGCCGAGCGGTCTAAAAACGTCATCTCCCAATTCGTTGTTCATTTCAGCCCGTAAGAGTAGCGGCCCTGCTAATTGCTTATGTTAATTAACTGGGAAAAAAAACCCCAACCCTCTGATGGTGATTTTTCTACAACAGGTTGAGAATTTCTGTCTTCAGCGCAGGGTGAGCCGCCTGCAAAGAAATGTGGCAAACAAACTCGACTCCTCTCTGTAGCTTTGCACATCGAAGGAGGAAATCAGAGAATAGTTGTACTTCTGCACCAAGCAAGCTACCAACCCTCACGTGATTCTCCGAGCAGCGTGAAACCGTTTAAAATTCAGCAGGGAACAGCCCGATTAGCAGGCAGCTCTTTGATCAAAATGGCATCAATTAATTGCCTTTTGCAGGAAATATCCCTCTCTTAGCATGACTTGATATGTCTCCATTAACACAGCAGTTTGGTCCAGCTCTTGTCTTGTAAATTGTGCCAATCAACCGGTTTTTTCCCCCCAAATATCATATAAATTGCTGCAGTTGTCCAAGGGGCAGAAATCTCCCCCTTTAAAAAAACCAACAACAAAAAAAACCCCAAAAACAACCCCCCCCCCCCCCAAAACCCAACAAAACCGAAACAATTTTGCAATTATGTTTTGAGAAAGGACACAATTGACTTTGACATCGTAAAGGGAGACTTTTAATTGTAGTGTGCGTGGCTCAAATGCTGCAAAGCCCTCCTAGCTCAGCGTGCGGCAGCACTGCCTTCGCATCAGGAGCTCACTAAAATAGATACCTTGAGAGAT
The DNA here is from genome assembly GCA_024611175.1 of Megaceryle torquata. Taxonomy (NCBI): domain Eukaryota; kingdom Metazoa; phylum Chordata; class Aves; order Coraciiformes; family Cerylidae; genus Megaceryle; species Megaceryle torquata. Next base: position 51,955 of record JANIJG010004321.1, on the reverse strand, counting down.
TAACAGTCTGGGCCATTGGTTTAGGACTGATCTGTCAGTGTGGGTTGTGCTCTAGGTGGGCCTCGATCTTGAGCTTAAGTAGACTTTCTGTCTTCCCCTTCTTGCATTTGTTCGTTCTTTTGCCAAAGCTTACTGTGTGTCGCGCAGCTTCCCGCGGTGGGAACGCTGCGACGGGCGTAGCTCGGCTCAGTTCTCTTTCTGGGCTGTAAGTGATCCCTCCACCTTTCCTGAGCCCAGCACAAAAGTGGTCGGGGGCAAAGCCAGCAAAACCCCCTGCTGAGTATCACAGGACAACGGGCTGCTGCTGAGTAGTGGTTTTGTTTCTGCGGACACAAACGCCTCACGGTTTTCTGACATCTTCCTCCTGGGAGCTTTGCGCGTTTTGGGAGAGATTTTCATGCTAGGAGAGCTGCGTGCAGCCCAGAGAGGTGCTTGAGGGCCACCCCAGATGCAGGCTCTCCTCTTCCACCTGACGCTGTGCGTTGTTTTTCTATTACTCACTTCTACTTGAGGTCATGGGGGGGTTCAGAGGTTGGGATAGGACCCCCTCGCGAGCCCGACCTGCAAATGCCTGCTGCAGTCTGGCCTCGGGGTCTGTCCCAGATCCCAGCATCTCTTTGGCCGGAGCAGCTTCAGGGCATTGCCCTGCTCCCAGCATGGGTAGCAGTTGCAGTTGGAGAGTCTTAATTGCTAAGCAAACACTTTTGACTTAGAAGTGGGATTTAGGCTAATGCTTTCATCCCTGTTACTAATTGCACTGGGGATTACAAAACCTGTAATAGTTTGAAAAGTTGGTATTTAAGCAGGGTGCTGGTTTTGATATTTTAAAAACTTTTCATGTATTTCTCTGTCTCGAGTTTTCATTGTCGAATTTGCTCTATGGGGTTTTTGTGATCCTCTTGGAAAAGGAACAGAAACTGAGCTGGAAAAAAAAGCGTAAAAGCATGTAAAGAATCGGATAACTCCCTGGGAATTTCACTGAAAGTCGAGGGAATTTACTACTTGCTTTCTGTAAAGAAAGTTATATTGGAACTAGGACTTTGCTCTATTAGAAAGATAATTAAATATTTCTTGAGTAAGAACAGCTTCTTGCTGCCCCGAATAAGGCTGTCGCTTGCAGGCTGGGGAGGTTGGGGCTCTTCATGCCACCCAGCCAGGAGGGATCCCGCATCACCAGTCAGGTCATACCAGTGCAAAAACCATGGGCAGCAGCTGGAGACTGCTGGAAGCAAATGCTTTTCTGGGAGAGGAATGACTGTTGGTCTCTCTTGCGCTGCCAGCGTAGCAAGCCCAGTAACGGGGTGCTGGCAGCAGCAGGCATTTGCTGGTTCATCACAGGAGGAGTCCTTTCCCCTCTCTGAGGAGGGGTGCTCGCTTGGCAGGTGGCTGACTATTCATAAGCTGCTCACAGTTTTATTTTTTAATTGTTTTTTTCTTATTACTTTTTTCCCCTGCTTCCTTCCAGTCGAGTACCTTCTCTTCAGGTAGTCCATAAGCCTCAGCACATCCTTTCCAGTTCCTCCGTTTCCCATGGGAAATGTTAACAGCAGCATTGCTGGAAAAGACTGGAAATAAACCCCTTTCCTCCTCCAAAATAACAAAAAAGTCGGTGGTGCTCAGTACCTCTGGCGATGCCCCTCTCGGTGTCCTTGCCTGTGACTGTGTCCACGCCTCCTTTCAAGACCCAGCCCGCAGGTTTCTCTTGCCATTCCCAGCACAGCAGCCAAGCTCTTTCCCTGCGGGTGGTGGCTTTTAGCTCTGAAGGCATTTGGTTTCTCTTCGTGTCTGTCAGGGTAGCAGCTTTTGCATAGCAGGGGCTCCGTTCAGGTTCCCATCCCCAGCATGTGGTGCTTTGATCGGGTGTGTCCGCGAGGTGGGACCTGTGGAGGAAATTGGTCGGAGCACAGCAGCAGAACCCAGAGCTGCTGTCACCTCCCAGTGTCCACAGAGCCCCTGGTTCAGCCCTTGGGGGATTGGTAAAGGTGGAGATCATCTCCAGAGGCATTGTTCCCATGGGGATTCTTCTGCTGAGCCATGTGCATGTAGCCTAATGCCACTGCTACCCAAGTGGAGTAACTCCTTAGCCTGGCAGATGTGCCCGAGAATGAGGTGGGGAAAAGCTCTCTGACCCCTACTAACATTGCCTTTGTCTGCTCAGGCGAAACTGGCATCGGCAAGTCAACGCTGATGGACACTCTGTTCAATACCAAGTTTGAAAGTGAACCCGCCACCCACAACGAGCCTGGTGTGAGATTGAAAGCCAGGAGTTACGAGCTCCAGGAGAGTAACGTTCGTCTGAAGCTGACAATTGTCGACACAGTTGGATTTGGCGATCAAATTAACAAAGATGACAGGTAAATTCATTCCTCCTTGCTCTGACATGCTCTGAGGTCAGAAAGGCATGATGCTGCCTGGCGAGTTGGTCCCTTGCTGTTCCTGGGGGTGTTTCCTGGTCCAGGTGTGGCAGGTAGCTCTGCTCACCTGGGAGATAGGTGGGAGTGGTGAGAAACCGAAGGGGAGAATCATCAGATCAAACAGGTGACAGAACTGACGTGGAGTTTCTGCCCTCCTGTCGCTGTGGTGGACACGCTGGCCAAAAGCTGCTGGGGCACTAAGTAGAGAGACACGAGCTTAACATCCAAGTTCCCCCCTCAGGATCCCTGTTAGATTGAGCAGGTTCCGCTTTCCTCTCCCATAAGCAAAGCTCTGTAGATCTTTTTAACAAAGATTTTCACGGTGCTTTATGTCTGTAACGCTTGCTTGCCGCTTGACCTGACACGAAAATGCAACTCGTTGCCCCCGCTTTGCGGCTCCTGCTCCCGACTCCCGCTGCAGAGCCAAACCGGTGAGGGACACGTGCTGGCTGGAGGGTGAGCTCTGCACGTCAGACGCTGCCAGACGGTCTCAGGGAGGAGGAGCAGGGGCTCGGAGCGGGGATGCTCCGCGCTGCGTTACCGCCAGGTCACTTGGCATTTGTTTCACTGGGCTGACAAGAAGAACCAGCAGCGTTGGTGGTGAAGCCCTTCCAAATTCCCTGCTGGACAGCTGGAGAGAGGGGCAGTCACAGGGCAGCAGGGCTTAGGGCAGCTTTTGTCCTGCCACGTATGGCTGCCGTGGGTGGGATTTTTCTCCGTGCTCCTGCTTTGATTCCTCCCAGTCCTTTTTGTGCTCTGCTTTTTTACGGTGCTTTCTTTAGTGTGATCTCCCAGTGGAAGGCCTTACTGCTTTCTTTGCAATGTCTCTGAGGTTTTTAGGGCCTCAGAGACAGTGTCCAAAAGCAAAGAAACTGGAGCAGCAGTTGTGTTACAAACCCACCTGTGATAGTCATGGTGCCTGCAAATTAACGCGCCGTGCTCGGTACTGTCTCGTGGGTCTGCACAGGGCTGGCTTTTGCTACAGCTCTCGCTTGGTAAAGCAAGCAAGAGCCAGCTCTGCTTCGCCAGGGGTTTCGAGCAACTGCTCAAACAGCTGCACTGCATCTGGAGCAGAGGGGCCAGAGCAGAACCTTGCTGGTTGCCTGTCAGAAGGACCTGACAACTCCTGACGGCCTCTTTCCTCCTCACAACTGCTTCTGAGGGTGGATGTGAGCGCTACTGTGAATCTGGTGCTGAGGGCAGTGGCAGCGTTGTCTTGGTGCCTCCACCTCGGTGCCCTCCTCAAAGAACGTGAAAAGTGCAGTTGCCTCCTGAGCTTTGCTCGCAGGCTTCAAGTCCTGCAAAGTTCCTTTTATCCCCTTGAAAATCTCCCTTTCCTCTTTAGAGACCGCAAACAAACTTTTGGACAAGCCCAGGGTAGGTGGTGATTTCATGTTTAAGTTTTCTTGATGGGCTGATTCCCAGTGACACTGGCAGAGCAGCAGCTCAGGCTTTAATCGGACAGACTGCAAAACACACCTACGGAGGACGAGGGGCAGTGGATTCCAGCTCGAGTACAGGGAGTTCCACCTCAACATGAGGAAGAACTTCTCTACTGTAAGAGCTGTGGAGCATTGGAACAGACTCCCCAGAGAGGTTGTGGAGTCTCCTCCTCTGGAGACTTCCAAGACCTGTCTGGATGCATTTCTGCCTGATCTGCTTGAGTTTTGCCCTGCTCTGGCAGGGAGGTTGGACTCGATGATCTTTGAGGGTCCCTTCTAACCCCTACCAGGCTGTGATTCCTGAGCATCCATCGGTGACCTGTGTTGTCCCGGCAGTGAACATCCTGTGCCTTGTTGTCTCTCCCCAGCTACAAGCCTATAGTAGAATATATCGACGCGCAGTTTGAAGCCTACTTGCAAGAAGAGCTGAAGATCAAGCGATCCCTGTTCAATTACCATGACACCAGAATTCACGCCTGCCTATATTTCATTGCACCGACTGGACACTCATTGAAGTCCCTGGACCTGGTCACCATGAAGAAGCTCGACAGTAAGGTACTTGCTGCTCGTGTTCTCAATAAAAATGAGAGGTTGAAGTTGAACTCTGCTAGTTCTACCACTCAAGAGAGAGCGCTGCCATCTCTATTTCGCTTTCTGCGACAAATTAATTAGGTTTTGGTGCCAAACCCGATTTGGTCAGTGTGCATGAGAGGAGAAGCACACGTAAAACACTTTAGTTCATCTTGCTAATCGATGAAAAAGCAATCAAAACGCTGGGTCTGCATGCACCGACTGCATCCAGCTAGACAGAAAGGGTGATTTGATCTTCTGTGGCAAATGTAGGGTTATTCTAGCCAGGATTTGATAAACAAGGAGAAGCTGAGTAAATCTGTTACTCGGCGTGTGTTTTTTTTTCAGTTACCCTCATGACTGGTGAGAATGGGGATGAGCTTGGCTTAAACTGGGGTATTTTATTAGATACTTTTGCAAGATTTCCTCTCTTCAAGGGAAAATAACCCAAAGTACAAATGTAGAACCCGAGTATTGAAACCGAGCTTTCTCTGTGCTTTCTTTACACCATGATTAAGCAATTTAAATTGGTCCACCTTGCCCCTTTGGCTCATTGCGTCCTGATTCTGCAGAAGATAAATAGCGATGATGGTTCTTTATTTCCTGGAGTGACCTATCGATTGGGTTTTATGTAGTGATGGAGAAGGATCCCTGCTCTAGTCAACTTAAAACAGGGCTCTGGAGACTTACCCAGAGTGAGCTAATTGGCATTTATGTTCTGTCTTTTGGCAAAGAGGGATTTCACCCCTCCGGGCCGTCCTCTGAACAGAATTAAGCGATGTAATAGAAGCGGATTTTCTGGTACTGTAGTTAAAACCCCTTCATATCAACAATATCAGCATCTTCCTCGGTACAATTTCTGTCTGCTGTTGCCAGGAAAAGCAAGTCCAAAAGCAGAAATTTTCCCTCTGGAGGGAGCAGAAAGGGAAAGCAAGCAGGATTCCTCCTGTGTTAACCCCTTCGTGGGGTTCCTTTGGATGTCTTCATGGAGAGAAGTCAGCCCTGGTCCTGCAGTGGGAAGGGTTGTGAGAAGGACCACCTGCCCCCACCTCCAGGGGGGTATCTACAGCTCTGCTGCCCACCAGGGTGACCCTGATGACAACCCCCAAGTAAACACCCGCGAGAGGCTGTTGTCTGAGCGTGCCTCTCACAGTAACCCAGCCTGCTGCGGGGAGAAGCGCCTAGGTGGTAATTTCCTTTTTCTTTTTCTTGGAACAGCTTGTAATAATCTACGACAGCATTTCCCGTCCAGCCGATTCAGCTGAGGAGGGGAATACGACAGGACAGGAAATAGCATTTTGCCAAATTGCATTTCACTTCTTTTTAAGGTCATCGTCTCCGCTGCCTGCAAATCCCGTTGAGGGCAGCGGTGCTGTCAGCACCAGCCCCAGGGAAGGTCTGCCGCTGCAAGGCGCTGGCTGGTGGCACTCGGAGGGCCGTTGCCACAGGATGCGCGCTGCTCCGGTGTCGCAGGGTGTGCGGTCCTGTACGCGGAGGTGCTGTCTTTGTCTTGCAGGTGAACATCATCCCCATCATTGCCAAGGCTGACACCATTGCAAAAAACGAGTTGCACAAGTTCAAGAGTAAAATCATGAGCGAGCTGGTCAGCAACGGCGTCCAGATCTACCAGTTCCCAACGGATGAAGAGACAGTGGCTGAGATAAATGCCACCATGAGTGTATGTGTTTGGGTTTGGGGGGGGGGCATTGCTTGCCTTGGTTTGCATGGGCCCATGCTCGATGGTGGGGCACGTTGTACCATTTTTCTTTTGGCTTTAGAAGTGCTGCCTAAGCACAGGCTGGCCAGGCTGTGCTTTGGAGCTGGAGATACCTGTCACACGTGGGCTGCTTGGCCTGATAGACCTCGTTGTCTGACAAATGATTCTCTGCTGAGCGTTTCACCCTATCCTTCCCCTCTTGCAGTATTCCCATCCTGGGAAAGGAAGAGGATGGGGGAGGCAGAGCCCCGACGCTGTTGGGGCAAAGGGCGGGTGTTTGGATTTCCTGTCCCAAACCACCGCTTGCTGCTTGGTGGGGGGTGATTCACTTCTGCCTTTGTTTCACTTTCCGGTGAGAGCAGGTCTGTCATCAGTGATGTTCCAGCACTGGGCAGGGCCAGTGGCCATCAGCAGCAAGACCTCTGGCTTCTGCCTCCATCCCCTTCCTCTAGCAGTAGGGGTGGGATTTGAGGGCAGACCAGACATCTTAGTGGGGTTTACAGAGGGGAAACAGCTGTTCCCACAGGCCTGACTTGGGGGCAAGGGGAAGTACTTGAGCTGGGGGTTTCTGGCAGTGACGTGGATGGCAGTGGTACTGACAGGGCCCCTGAGTGGCTTTAGCGGGGCACATAACACCCAAGAGGGTGTGCCAACCCCAAACCAAGTGCACTCAAAGCAAGTGCAAGGATAAGGTGGAGTTATCTGTGGCTTTGTAGGTAATGGAGGCATCAAGATCAAGCCATTTCCTTGCAACTTGAAGGCTCTCCTGAGTTTCCCTGTACAGCTGCTGGGGAGTTGACACATCCAGCTGGCTCTCGGGCCCTCTCCAAACCTCTGTATTGCCTCTCTGCCCATCTCTGTTGTGTTCACAGCAGGGAGAAGCTGGCGCAGAGAAGGGACGTGGCTGTGCCAGGGTGCACCCTGTGTTTTGCCTTCCTCTGGTGCAGCCCAGCTGCTGGGAAACTCCTTGCCAGTTAATCCCATCTCCTCTGCCTCTTGGCTTTCCCTCCCACCCAGCCCATGACCACGACTTGGCCGACACGGTGCCGGCTCCCAGAGCTTGCGCCCAGCCCTTTTGGATGCCGTCGAGGCAGGGAGAGCACTGGGGGTGGGCTGGTGGCAGCGGCGAGCTCCCTGCTGGCAGCAGCCACGCTTCTGGGAGTGGATCCCAGATTGACGCCAGCGCGCCCGCAGAGAGACTGGGATGTAGCAGAGCCCAGTGACTCAGACGTGTCAGCCCAGGGCTGGGTCGACTCCGCTCTTCCTCTTGCTCACAGCTTTGCCTTTTTTTAAGAGGAAGCATTAGCGGTTATTTCTAGCCGCAGAAAAACCCTGTATTTTTAGCCTACGTTCCTTGGGAGGATGTCTTTTCTTTTTTCTTTTCTTTTCTTTTTTTTAATCATTTGACAGTTACTTTTCCTCGGTGTTCAATCAAACTCCACTTTGTAAGATTTGTTCTGTGCTTAAGACAGTCACGCTTTGTAATTGCGTGAAAAATACATCTCTTGTATTCTTAGGACTTCAGAACTTTGGACTTTTCAGTCTGAGTCTCATCCAGATTGTCCCATTGCTTTTATTTTAAAACCCCAGGTGAACTGCAAAGACATTTTAAGCAACTTCAGTCCAGCACAGCTGCTGCAGTAAACAGCTTCCTTCAGACAGTCCCTGGCAAGGCAAGGAAGGAAATCCCTAAACTCATTGTCCCTTTCCTTTCGTAGGTCCACCTTCCTTTTGCTGTGGTTGGCAGCACCGAAGAGGTGAAGATCGGCAACAAGATGGCAAAAGCCAGGCAGTACCCCTGGGGTGTTGTGCAGGGTACGTTACCGAAAGCACAAATACGACTTTGTTGTCCTCTCTCACTCTGATGAAAGGTGCATTGATCCCTGGATGGTCCTTATCAAAATCTGTCTTGGGAAAGCAAGATCACAGCTCTAAGACTTCTCCTTAAAATGAGGGCTTTGCAACTTAGATCCAGACACAAGAGCGGGTTTGGCAGTGGGGTGGTGACGTCAACCGAGCCGTTGGCGTTGGGAGACAGCAGGGTTACATTACTAGGAGATGTTAAATAACTAGCTTGGAAAACAGAAATCTTCAGTCTCTGTTCTCTGTTCCTTACGCTCCTCTGACAGCACAAAAGCCTGAGCAACAGGGAGGGCTTGGGCAGCCGCGTGGGTCGGTTTGGACCTTGCGCAGAAGCCTGAACACAAACACAGAATGAGGTAACGGGGGAATTTTCCAGGTTGGTCAGCTGGTGCTCTGCCCTTTCAACTTGAAGCGGGAGCAGAATTAAATCGACACTTGACTGCTTGGTATGTTTGTCCTGGTATCCTAAACCGTGGACTTGCAGCTCAAGTATGCAAACCCCTCTTTAAAGTCAGCCAAAAGCTCCTTGCTGTTGGAGAGCAGAGCTTGGCTAGGGCTATGTTTGCAACCCAGGCTCTTCTGAAGCTGCCTGAGATAGGGCTGGGCCGTTGCTTTCCCAGCCGGCGCTGAGAAGTGCAGGGTTGAGGTGGTGGGGGGCTGCTGCGTATCCAGCTGGAGAACGGCCCCGCAAGCTGCGGGGGAACATCTGGAGAACGCACCAAGTTACTCTCCGTAGTACAAGCTGACCCGTGGAGCAGCTTCAGGCTTGCTGTCTTCAGCTGTGTGCACCGGAGGATATTACTGGGAATAACTCGCTGTTAGGAAATAAGCTGATATGTTTGGGAAGTCTTGGACTTGACACGTACCCTGCTGGGTTCTGGCTGTTCCCAGGAAACTAGGAACAGATAGTCAGTGATTTTAGTTGGGTACCAGAGAGGCTTTGAAGATCTGTCCCTGAACTGCCCCTTGCCAGAGACAGCTGCTGTGGTCTGAAAGGGGAGCCGCTGGAATGCCTCGCTGTGTCCCCAGAGGGTTGGCTCTTAGCAGCAGAGGTTCCTGCTGCTTGCTGTTGCATCCTAAAGAGAGATCTTTCACTCTGAAAGTTAACTTTTCCGTTAGCTGCCACGGAAAGGGGGCAGCATCCCTGCTGGGGTCTTCTCAGCACTTTTCCTGATACCACCACTACAAACTGGGGCTTTGCTGCCCGCCCGGGCAATGCTCTGTGGGTGACTTGAATTCAGAGTGGATTTGAGTGGGAAGTGGAATCCTGTGTGCAAATGGGTCATCACCTTGCTGGTGCAGAAATGCCCCGACAGCAGCTCTGTGACAGATGGGTGACACAGAGCTCTTCCAAATCCAGTGAAAGGCCTTGAACTGGTGCCTGTGTGTTGGTGTGGGATGGTCTCTCCCCGAGTTGAGCAAGCCATTCTGGTGCTGGATTTCTGCACGTGTCTGACTGGAGAACTCACAGCCTTGATAAACTGGGGTCCCGCGCAAGAAGGAACCTGGCTCCCGGGCTTAATGTTCTCTTTGTCTATGGTCTGTCTCTTTTTGCAGTTGAAAATGAAAATCACTGTGACTTCGTGAAGCTGCGGGAGATGCTGATCCGAGTGAACATGGAGGACTTGAGGGAGCAGACGCACACCCGACACTACGAGCTGTACAGGCGCTGCAAACTTGAAGAGATGGGGTTCAAGGACACAGATCCGGACAGCAAGCCCTTCAGGTAGGAGCACGGAACTCAGGCCCTGCACAACCAGAAAGGCTGGAGGTTCTGGGGCTGCCAAGGTTTGTGAGAACCAGGGAGGCAATAGATGCCGGCGCTTAGAGCAGCTGAGGTCTCAAGCATGGCTGGGGAGAAGAACTTGTGCAGTGCCCTCGGGGCCTAGGATTTGTACAGGAAGAGCTTGGAGAGCCTGGGAAAGCCGGTGCTTTGCAGCCTTCTCTGAGCATCCCTTTCGCTGACACATCCCATAGAAGCTGCCGGTCCTCCCTCACAAGCGCGTGTGCCTTCTGGCCTGTCTCCTACCTGTTGACTGTCAGCACTAAGAATTGTCCACTTGGTGTGCAGAGCAGCTCCTCGCTGGACTCTTCAAGCTGATTTTGCTGTCCCCATTTGAACCTGCCTGTTGCTCTGTGTGGCTGAGGGGCTGCCGTGACACGGAGCCTGCTGGGAGGATCACCGCTGCTTACTGGTTTCTCTGTGTCCTCAGCACCGTGGAAGGGGGTGTGTTTTTGCAAGATGGGGTGGGAGAGCTGGTGGTGGAATGCAGCCGGGGCTCACAGCCGTGTCTGACTGGCAGCAGTTAACATCACTTAACTGTTCACATTGACTTGTCCTTTTTTTTTTTGTGGGGGTTTTTTTTGTTTGGTTTGGTTTTTTTGGGTTTTTTTTGGTTTTTTTCAAGCTGGAGAGTCTCTTTTTGGGGTTGGGAAGTTGACTTTATTTATTTAATTTTTTACTTCCCCCTTGCACTTGCTTTTCTAAAACCTGTGAACTGTTCAATCTTAAGTGAGGTTTATGTTCATCGTCCCGCTGGCAGTACGAGCTTCGTGGAGACTTAAGTGAATCCATTGAATGGCATCTGTGTTTAATCACTTCAGAAATTCCTCCTCTGCCCTGTTTTGCCCTTGGAGGAGGGCAGGGTTTGGGATGGCCGGGTGATACATCAGTGCCCCCTTCCCACCACTGCAGACTCAGTGATCAGCTTGCTCTGCTGCAAGTCAGGGCCACCTACAATTGCTGGGCTCGAAAAGTGCAGTTGTGTCCGTGCTGAGATGAAGGCGACTCATGTAGAGGTAGAACCAGTTCCCAAAGAGGAGATCCCAGGATAATGATTCTCGTTGATGCTCCAGGAGCTTTTCCACAGCTGGTCCAGGGTGCACTGCGAAGAGTGCCACGGTCTGATGCTCAAGGTTTGTCTTTTTACTAAATCCAGAGCTGCTGCTGCCTGACAGCTTTATTGGTCTGAAGGCCTCGCTGTTAGCCAGGGACGACAGCTGTGTGGGAATTTGGGAGGGAGTGTTTTGTTTTCTCCTTTCATTTCCCGTTTCCCATTCCTCCCCAACTTTTCCCCAATAATTACACCCGCTGGCTTAGCAGCATCCCACGCTCCCCTCTGCCCCAGGGGAAGGCCATCCAAATGAATTGTGCCTCGCTGGGGCTTTGCCCCCGTAGCACACGTGCACGGCAGGGCTCAGCGCAGCAGCCCTGCAGCCACCTCCCGCCGGTCCCTGCGGACACGGTTCAGCTGGCCCTCAGCTGGAGAAGGCCAGGTGGGCTCTGGAGCGGGCAGCAGAGTGCTCATGGGGCCTGGAGTTGATGTTTCTGGGAGACAGCACCCCACGGTGAGCCGAGCGAGGTCTGCGCTACGACACGGGTTTTGTGGCACTTCAGGGCTTTATTTGTGACTTGCTGAGTTTATGCAGCTGCGTTTCTCCGCAGAGCAGAAACTCTGCTGGAATCCGTCGAGCTCAGTTCTGTTACTAAGCCCAAGTGTGAAGCTTGATTGGATTTCCTTTCTGGAGAGCAATGGCTTAAGATGGGCTCAGCCCTTCCCTTTGAGGAATCTGAGGAATTTCCATTGCTTCCTGTACACGAGGCCTTTTTTGACCAAGCTATAAGTAGAAAGGAAATGAAAATGTACAGAATTTCTCCATCTGGTACGTGCTGGTTGAGAACAGTTCACTCTGGGTGCCTGCTCCCTCTGATAAACAAACAAAACCCATGATCCCGAGCTGTTTGGCCAAGGCTGATTATATCCGAAATGAGGAAAACAGTAGTTTTGGTTCTTTCTGTTCTTCCTCCTGAGACCAGGGATCAAAAGCAAGCCTTTCCCCTGGGCCTGGGCCCTGGGAGCCACAGGGACCACCGTGCTTCAGCTCCTTTCTGTCAGCCAGGAGCAGGGAGCCTTTGTAAATCCCAGGGCAGAAGACCTCAGCAGAGCCTTGGTGTTGGGCAGGCACTTGGGCGAGGGCTGGAGAAGGGAGGCTGCCAGTGTTTGTGAGACCCACCACTCGTCCAAGCTGCAGGGGGTGAGGAGGGAGCACCAGTGTCCCTGCAGGCATCTGAGGTCCTCAGTTGCACCCTTCTGCTGCCCCGTGCCAGTTGTGGTCTGGTTTCTCTGCTGTTCTGCTTAATTTTCTCAATTTTTTTTTTTTTTTTAATATTATTTGCAAGGGCATTGTTCAGAGTGTGGGTGTGTGTTGGGGAATCAAGTTACTCTCCTAATCTAGGCTCTTATGTTTGTGTACTTAAAAAACAAGTTCCCTCCTCAGCTGTGTCTGTGAGAAGCTGCAGGGATCCCAGTTGGTTTGGACTGTTATTCCTTAGGGCTCTAAGCAGGTTTTTTCACATGCTGCCTGGAGTTGCTGGGCTGGCTTCTATGAGAACTTTGCTTCTCTGGAAGTCAGAGTCAGTTCAGTAGATAATGAAGGTTGCTGGCTTTAGGCTGGCGCTACGTTTTGAAGCTCAAAGCCTGGCTTAGCATTGTACCCGGGACAATTTAACAGCGAGCTGCTGCCACCCTCACTCCTGCCAGCTTTTTCCAGCTTGCCTGTCACTCAGCATCGTGTTTTTTGGAAGTGAGCTTTGCAAGAAGCCGTTTGCCATCATACAGGATACCATTCCCACGTGCAGAGTTTTCCCTTTCGGTCCGTAAGGCTCCACGGCGCGTCGCTAAGCGCAGAGTCGGTTTGTGCTCACTGAGCAGTGAAGGCCAGTCTGTCCTCAAGGATTTCCTGGGCTCTGGCCAGAGCCTCCAGAAGGGTTTCTGGAGTTTCCGTGTCCACATCAGAGGATTAAACCCAAGAATTTGAGGGAGGTTTTGATTGGAGCCTCCTGATCTTGACCTGCCGTGAGCGGTCTGATGCTTGATGTAGTTAAGAATCCAGAGATGCCTCTCATCCTGTTCTCTCAGAAAAAAGATTTTTGTCATTTTTAGAATCGGCATTTTTGCTTCCATGTGTGGGAAATTGGTGTGGTCAGCTGGAATTGTGTGATTCCTCCAGTGCGGCCAGCGCCGTACAAGAACAGCTCCAGGCATCCTGTCTGGGGAGTATTTTAGGAGGCAACTGAAGCACCCGCCAATGAGCAGTGTTAAACCCAAGACTCGGGTTTATTTGTGAAGTTTTGTCCACCCCCTTTTTTCCTCACTCCCTTTCCACCCCACCCACTCCCTGCCAAAAAAAAAAAAACCCAAAACCCGCACAAACGTCAAAAACAAGCTGTCAAAAACCCCACCATGTGCCAGGAAAGGTAAAAGCTTTCATGGGCTCAAGATGTTCCACTAGCCCAGTGGTGAATGTGTTCCTTAGGCGCATGGATGCAGCGTGCCTGTGTGATATCGGTGGAGTTTTTATTTAAAACTGCGTTTTCAAAAAAGCATTTTGGGAGAAATAGTTCTCATTCCCACACTATCATTATGGCTGAAGTAGCCAAGTCCATTTAAGGAACAAAGCAAAGAGGAATTTGGCATCCAGAGTTCCCGAGAGGCTCTGAAAATCTCAGAGGTGCATGGACAACGTATTTTGTGTCCCAAGTTTTTTTCTGCTCGGGAGAGAAAGGAATGCGAAGAAGTAGAGGGGGAATAAAAGAATGAAGGAACCTGGGAATGTGGTTGGTGATTTGGAGCGGGAACGCTGATGCTCCTTCGCAGAGGCGTGGCCTCCCTTGGCAGCTAAAGCAGAGAGAGGTCTCCCACGGTGGCTTTCTCTGAATAAAGCCCCCAGTCCGAATTAGCAATGAGTAGTGACAGTGAGTTCTGCTCTGTGTCAGTGTCCCGCTTAATGAGCGTCACGATGCCAGATTGCACACTCTGATTTGCCTGTGCCTGCTCCACAAACGTTGCCCTTCAAGTAGATAGATTCAAGACACCCACGTGGGATGAGCGAGGAGGTGTGACTCCCAACAGATCACGAGCCCCGTGAGATTCAGGGCTTATGTGGTGTCTGTTTATTTTTTGAGGACAGTCATTCTGCCTGCTGAGTGATGCATGTACAGGATCCTGAGCACTGTGCTCATCTATTGCTTGCCAATTTGTCTCCCACTGCTGCCACCTAGCAAGCCGGGACTGGTTTCGGTGGAGGTGTTTATGCCTCTGCCGTAGTCAAGGACCTCTGACGACGTTTTGTGACAAGATGATGCGGTTGGATCACCAACGGCTGGGAAGTCATGACTGTGCTTCAAACACAGCTCTGACTGTTTGTTTTCCCTGTGTTTTTAACAGTCTCCAAGAGACTTACGAAGCAAAGAGGAACGAATTCCTGGGCGAGCTCCAGAAGAAGGAGGACGAAATGAGGCAGATGTTCGTCATGCGAGTGAAGGAGAAGGAAGCAGAGTTGAAAGAAGCAGAGAAAGACGTGAGTATAATTGTCACTTGGAGGACTGTGCATGAGGGCTGAGGCTGGGACTTTTCCAAGAGAGCCTGGAGAAGGTGAGCATCCAGATTCCCACATCAGGCCTGCAAGGATGCTTGCTCTGCATAAAGAAGGTAGGAACTCCGTTCCCAGTCCTGCCGTGGACTTGGGGCATGGCCCCACCACTGTAGAATGGAGCATTCCCTGGTTTGGGGCAGCTGGAGGAGAGCAGATGAGCTTGAGAGAGTCCAATAGGTACAAAGCAACGGGGGCTACAACATGGGGGGGTTTGGAAGTGTCCAGAGACCAGTCATATTCCTACAGCAGCTTAAATCTCTGGTGGGGGGGTGTGTCTGTGTTCACTGTAGGGCTTTTCTCACCAAGTCAGGCGTGCCTGGGACAGGCCAATGAGGAGTTGTTAACGCAGCGAGGCCTCGGTGCCAGTGGAACCACTTTGGGCATTGTTGCGAGTAATCGGGTGAAACATTTCTCTTCCCATCCAGTTCTCTTTGTCTGATTCTCTCTGTCTCTGTCCTGGCAGCTTCACGAAAAGTTTGACCATCTAAAGAGGACTCACCAAGAAGAGAAGAAAAAAGTGGAAGACAAAAAGAAGGAACTTGAGGAAGAGCTGAACAACTTTCAAAAGAAGAAGGCAGCTGCTCAGCTATTACAGTCACAGGCTCAGCAGGCAGGTTCTCAACAAACCAAGAAAGACAAGGACAAGAAAAAGTAAGCGGATGTCACCCACGTCCTTTGTAGGGTTTATTACAGTTTGGGAGGTTGTTCTTTCTTTCTTGCTGCATGCCTGTATTTGCTTTTCCCCGATACCAGACTGGAAACTGGGCTTCTATCAGCCTGATCAAATAAAGTATTTTTTTTTCTAAAGGGTGGGCCAGGGACATGATCTTAATTTTTCTCTAGAAGACTACCTTCAAATTTTATGTCAAAGTCTGACCGCTATGGGAGAGCAATCGGATGGTGGAGGTTTGACCTGCGATCTGTCCAGCAGCTTCTGGAACAGCTCTGGGATGGTTTGGACTCGGATTTGTCTGCCTGAGCTAGAATTATTATGGGGGTCTCTACCCATCCTTTCTGTCGCCCAAGAGTAGTCTCCGGTCCCCATTCCATAAAGATGTAGTTGTAAGTAGAAGTAGATTAGAAACCAAAACCACCGTGTTATTTTTACATGGGAGATGCTAGTGCCAAAAGTGAATGCTTGGAAGCTACCTTTAAAGACAAGAAGTTTGGGTCTGTGTCTTTCTTGAAAAACCAAACTGCTACGGTACCGTAACTGCAGGTAAATGGTGTTTGTGGTGGTATCGAGTTGAAATAATAAGCTAAGGACCCCCCCCCCCCCCTTAGTAAAGGTAACGACACTGTTTCCTACTCTTTTATATTCGTATGCTGGGAGCATGTGTAATCCTACACGCTCCAGTGCTCTGAGGTTCCACCAGCTTAGTAGGCACCAGGTGTACCTATGGTCAGTATCTGGGGGCAGGATTTTCAGATGTGCTCAGTTTGGACCTAACTCTGCTTCTGTTGAAATGGAAGGAACCTCGCCATCGACTTGGGCTCAGAGTTAAGCCACGGCAGAGCTCCACTGAAAACCCCGAGCTTTGGATTGATCCGAATTGACGTAACCACCTTCTTGCAGCTTTCTGTTTAGCTCGCTAGTAGTGCAAGGGACCCCTGGTTAGTACACGGTGCTGGCTACTTCACCGTGCTTTAAAATCCAGACCACAGGGTCCACTTATACTTGGTGTGGGCAGTGAAGCCAGACAGACCTTGCAGACCCAAAGTGGCTTGTTTGTGTAGCGCAGGAAGGCGGGTTACTGGAACAGGGACTGCTCTGGGGCCTCCTGGCGTCCTCTCCTTTGGCTTTTTCCCTACCTAGTGAGGAGATGCCCGTGCTAGTCCTTGCTGGGTCACCTGTGATAAGGGTGCTAGTCGATAACTGCGATCGGGGCCGTAAAGGTGGTAATGCAGCAAATCTCCCTGGAAAGCGCTTCTTTAACCCCCGCACAAACCCGCCAGTTCCGCGCTTCGCTTCAGAGCCAACAGCAAAGGGCTGTGCTCCTCAGCAGGCACTGCCAGAGTGACCCACTCGATCGACGCGAAGCTGTGGCGGAGGAACCAAAATGCTAGTTGGGATGTGGCACGCTCACTGTGGTCTCCCTTGCTGACCTGAGACCTTCAGCCAGGTCCGAGCTGTCTTACAGCGTGAGCCCGCGAGGTTCGGCTACGTTGCCTACGGACTAGTCTGCTTTGATGCTTAGGGAGGTTATGCTGACGCTCGCTGCATGTCCCCGCTCTCTGCTGCTGGCCCGGTGCTCGGCATCTGTTGCTTCTGCCCCTCCTGGCTTCCTCGGGGAGGGCCTGGGGCTAGTTCCTCAGCTGCTGTGAATGGATGTAGCTCCTGTGGAGCCCTGCTGCTTTCTGGCAACCTGGCCTTTGGCCCCCACTGGCATGCACAGAGCGTTCGCGTGCTGCATGCTCTGCTTGGGGAAAGAAATTGCTCCAAAAGGCCGAGCAGCGCTGTGCTGAAGTGTAGGAACGACCCGTGTCGGCAGCCAGGGTCCAAGCACGCTGAATACCCTTCTACAACGACGCCCCTCAATAGGATGGGCTGAAGCAACGGTCCTCTCTCACAGGAGAATTCAGACGTGGTGACCTGCTTCCTAAAAAGAAGATTTTGCAGACCTTCTTTCTTAGCTCTGTAAGAGTCAATAGCTTACTACTTTTAAGAACACTGCAGTCAGTTTTTTCACCTCTCAGATCCAAATCCAGTGCAGTATGTGATGGTCCGGGGAGTTTTGTGACTTTTGGTAGTCAGTCTTTGCTTCTGTGAGGTTGGCTGGCCCGCTCGCAGTGCCGTGGGTGTGACACGTGGGTGTTTGTAGCCACCGTGGCAAACACAGTTCCCGCTTCGCTGCGCGCTCCCAGTCGCGAGGAACGTGCCCGTCTTGTGGCATGTCCTCTCGTGTCGCTGCGGCTGCTTCCGTCGCCCTGCAGGGTCCGAGTTACTAACGGAGGCTTCAACGGGAACTGCTGATGCTTCTGCCTCGTAGCACACCTTGGTTTTTCTACAGGCTTTAAGTTCCTCCTTGCACTCTAATGAGAAGCTGCAGGTTATTTAGGTAAGGCTTTCGACCTTTCTCTGTGCTGACAGGGGCTGTGGTGGCTCCTCTGCAGTTGCCAGAGGAAGTCCTTGCCGTACACGGTCCTTTTAGCCTCCCCAGAAAGTAATTCCCAGGAATGCTGCTTTCTCAAGGTGGGATTGGATTCCCCCCAGCTTGGACAACAGACACTTCCTGCTGCGCGAGCCAGAGGGAGGGCTCAGGGCAAAGTCTCCTCCTGGCCTAACTCTGCTGGGGAGAACTTGGCCCTCTTGTTTGCCAGACTATTCCTATAGGAACAACTTGTCTTTTTATACCTCTTTTTTTTTTTTTTTTTTCCATAATCCATTTCTCAGATTCCTGTAGCTTAGGTGGTTTTCATCTGAAATTGTTGCAGTTCTGGGCTGGTGACAGAAGCGAGCTGCTTTCAGGACAGCACATTTGTGTGCCTCAGGCTCGTGTGTGGCTGCAGCATCCACACGTACTCAAGTACTTGCCTGCGCGGGGGCTGAGCGTATTTAGCAAACCCCTGCTGTAATCTGGGGGGGAACGACTGTGCTTCGAAGCTGAACAATCTGGAGATGGTTCCTAGCCATGGACTTGGCAAAACCAAACAGGAGCAGCAGATAACCTTCTGGTGCTTGCCTGTTGTTTGGTGGATGGCCACATGCATGCTTTGACACGTGCCCTTGTGTTAGTTGCTCATCCTCACTCCTGCCCCCCCCCAGGAGCCAGGGCCATCTGTTTGGACTCTGTTTCTGTTTATCTCAAGCTACTTCTGAAAACCAGATGAAATTTTTTTTGCCAGTTCCCTTCCTACATGCCAGCTTCCAGTCCAGCGTGACTGGTCTGGTCGTTACAGGCCATGCTTGGTCCCAAAGGGGAGTCCCTGAGCTCTAACGCACAGCTATAAGCTGAGCTGTCACATGTATGTCAGGACCAACACCCTGTGAAAAGAGGGGTCTGTTGGCATCTGAAGGATCTGACCTGGGTCTAAAAACTGAAGTGCTGGGAGACCTGGTGGTACCCGGGTCTGAGGTAGCTGAGTTTGGGTCAAGCGAAACACACGACCTTCTCCGAGAGTGCCCGTATGAGGTACCCCAGACTGGACACCCGTAGCCACCCCCTCCAAGCATGCACCATCCAAAAAGACAAAGCTTAAAACCACCAACCACCGTGCAGTTACAGACTGTGACCGTGACCAGCACACGTGGTTGGTTGTTCGGTTGTTGCTCCCCTTGGTTTTGCTTTTTGCTTTTGCCTTGTCATAGGCTGGAGTAGAGCCCAGCCTTGAAGTTGAATTTCTCCATAATTCCATAATCCATCTGCATGCCCACCCCCAGAGCGGGTTGTCGGTGTTGGCTCTCCCAGCCTTCTTTGATTTTGGTTTTTGGGTTTTTTTTGTTAGGTTTTGGTTTTGTTGTTTTTTTTTTTTTTAATTTATTTTTTCATTTTTAGTTCAATTATTGCTAACTTTTTTGTTTTTTGTTCTTTTTTTTTAACTTGCAGTGCAAGCTTCACATAAAGCCTGTCAAGCCAAGGATGTTCCTGCATTCACCTGCTTTTGCAGTAATGTGTCTCTGCCATCTGTTTTCTTTTTTTCTTTTATATTTTTCTTCATTTTTTTAACATGAATAACTATTAACTCATCTAATAACATAGTGGGAACAAGAAGGGAGAAAGATTTGGTACAGGACCGTATGCAACTGGAAGTTCAGGGAGGGGTGGAGGTGCAAGAAAATGCTACTGTGTAGTTTTCTGATCAAAACCAGCAGCAGCAAATCATTCCTGGCCCCAAAGTTGAACCCAAGAGTCAGGGCTGGACGTCAGCAGCTCCAGACAGCGTCGCTACCTGGATCGGGTCCTTGGCGCTGCCCTGGAGGGCTGGCTGCAGTAGCTCCCGGATGAAGGGGTCCCCGCATCCACAGAAACCAGCCTTGGGGAGTTGCTGCTGCCCGAGAGTCACAGCCCCATCCCCAGGGTCGAGTCTGACCCGCGTTCCTTCAAGAGCTGATGTGTCAGAGCAACGCGAGTCCCGTGCTGGGGGAGAGGGGAGGGTTTGGATAACAAAAGTTGAACTGACCTTGCATGCCATTACATTTGCATGATGTTCTTTACTAGTTCCTGGTGCTGATCGTAGTAGCTGGCTTGGATTTACTGTGACAAGCCAGCCTGATTTTACAGCCACCCCCCAGCTCAGGGTAGTAGCCACCTGCCGAACGCCGCAGCGAGAGCCGAGCCACGCTGCAGGTGCCCGGGAGAAGGACTGATTCTTGTTCCTGCTTTCCATGTGTTGTCTGCCTGACCGTAACCTTTGAAACCTCCCTTAAAATAGTAGCTGGTTTCCACCGTGCACGACCTTAGCCAGATGTAGCAGCCCGTACGGAATCAAATGCCTGGGCCTGGGGGGAAGCCGTGGCCTTCAGCAGCCTCTCGGAACTTTCGGGAGGATTCCTGCGTGCGCTTAAGCTCAGGCTGGCAAAGCTGTGGGATCCAGAATGTTGTGTCAAGGGAGAGAGGGTGCCTGGGCACACGGTCCCCTGACCCCAGCCCTCTCGCACCAGGGACAACGTCCCTTGAACGAGCAAAGGGGATCCAGCCTCGCTGTGTGGAAGTCGGTCTGTTTAACGTGTGTTTTCTATGCCATTGCTTTTCGGACAGAGCCTTTCTGTCCGGGGGGACATGCCGTGCTTCCCTACGACTTCGGCATTCCTTGCTCTTCTCCTGAGGCGCAGCCAGCATTTCCACTGCTCCTAGCTAGGTAGTCTCCTCTGTCTCTCCTTTAAGCACTCTTAAAAAATAACTTTTTCCACCCATGTCTCACACGCTGCGTTTCTTTGCTTGTTTCTAGGATGGAATTTCTTGTCTCTCTGGGTGAAAAAACACTGAAAAGATTTAGAATTATCACCTTTTCTCAACTATTGCACTGGGAAATGTGTTTGGGGGTCAGCTTTTGGCTCGTCTTGCTTTTTAACCCTCGCTGCTTAAACATGGCTCTGGGAGGAGGATAGTGAAATACAGTGTCTGAGGCAGACAGCAGAAATTGATCTGAGATAAATAAGCTGGAGATAACATCATTGAGCCTTGTCTCTTTCGTTTGTTTTGGGTTGTTGTTTGTTGGGGGTTTTTTTGTTATTGTTGGGTTTTATTATTGTTTTGCTTTGCTTTGTTTTGTTTTTAAATTGCACCTCCTGGTCTCATCAAGCAGAGTGCACTTTGTGTCAAGTTAAATAATTTTGCCGGGGAGCTGTTTGGGAAACTGAAAGTCCTTCTGTACTGAAAGCTTCTGGCAAACCCAGCTTGGAAATCTTGAGTTATCAAGGAAGAAGTTTGGGTGCTGGCTTGAGCTTTTTGCAGTCAGAGCACGGAAGGCTTTACGGTGGCGTGCTTTGCTTCAGCTGCCTCTGCGCCGGTCTTCTTTTTAATTACCAGCAGCTTGTGCCAAAAAGGAAACTCAATGTGAACGTTTATTTGTCCTGCTTCACTTAACAGCCCTTGAAGGTGCGTTTGGCAGGGAGATCAGCCGCGTCTGGCTGTATTTGGGTTACTTTTTTTTGGACAGAAAGCTGTGGCCAAGTGCATTGATGTATTTTTTTGGTTGAGTTTCTTTCTCCAGGTGTTCTGGAGAAACTGGGAATAAGCCGTAAAGTCGCAAAAGTTAAAGGTACTGTTTTGGGTTTTTTTGCCAGAGGAGATGTTAATGACTCTTTTTTTTTTTTTTTTTTTTTTTTTTTTTCTCTCCTTTAACCCCTGGGCCATGTTTAGCTCATTACCGCTGCACTTCTTTCTTTTCTGCACTTACGCCTTTTTTCACAGTAGCCCCTGATTCTGCATGGAGTAGAGGATGCGCTCAAGTCTAGTTGGATGTGCTCTCACCTTTGCATGTAAGTACTGTAAGAGACTCACCCTTTCTGCCTCACTACTGGTAGGAAACTAGTTGCGTTTGTCTAGGGGAGGGTTCCTTAAGTCCGCTTCCTTACAAGTGGCGTGGTTAAAACTACTTCAGAACTTCTCTGCAATAATCTGCTTTTGCTGAGAGATCAGAAAGAAGCCGTAGGGAACTTCACATCCAGCTCCCGGTCAAGGCTCTAAAGCAGCCTGGAGCAGCTTCTGGGTGTGCTTGGAGCTACTAAGCCAGCTGGTGAGACTGGGCAGATGGTGGCACGGGCAGGAGCCTCACTCGAGAGGCACTGTGACCTTTAATGCGCGTTAGACAGCGATGATAACTAGCTGACAATGCTACACGTTCCTAATGAGGTGGATTTCAAACCTTGGAATAATAGAAGGGAGCAGAGGGAAGCACGCTGGAACCTGTGCTTCTGGGATGATGGCGTTCCCAGGGCATGCAGCGGTCTCCCAGAATGGGAAAACAAAGAGCACCCAGGTCGCTGCGAGTGGCCACGATTGCTCTGTAGAGGTGGGCACGTGTGCATCTGGCAGGCAGCTGAAAAGGCAGAGACGAATGAGGGTGTTCTCCCCCAGAACCTCCCGGGGCTTGCAGGGTTCCTTTGTGGGAGGGCAGTAAGCAGGAAGGGGCCCTTCAAGCCCGAGGGCATTAAGTGCATCTCCTCGCACCTCCTGCGGTCTGTGGCACTGCCAGGCAGGGGAGAAAGCAGCACCTGGAACCCACCCCGGGCTCCTCAGCAGCTTCCAAACCGCCACTCGGGTCACCCCGTCCTGTGTGCTTTGATGGCTTGAAATCCCACCCAGGAGGTTGGAGTCCGGGGGCCTCTCTCTAAGCGTATCATTATTTCCCACGCCTGGTGTTTCTCCAGGGAGCTCTCATTCTGATTCTCCTAAAACGTCCAACTGAAAATGGAAATGTGTCTTTGTGTGCGATGGCATCGGGCGTGTCCGCGTGAGTCCTGTGTGCCCTTCTGAGGTGTTGGAAGAGCACGGGTTTGTCTCTTCTCCCAGCACCCTGGTTGCATTTCCAGTGCACGATTCCCGTGGCGCTTTCACCATGGACCTGTACCAGTATGAAGGTTTTTTTTTTTTTAATTAACAGAAAATAAACCTGTGAACAGCGTAGAAATATTGTATTTGTATACTTTTTTTTTTATATCCTGATTGCCTTAAACTATAGATGTAGAACTTTATTACCTTGCTATTTGGAAATAACCCATGTTTGTAACTAAAGAATTGTGTAACCTACATACAGTGTTAATGCAAATGATATGTACGCATCTGTTAGATATTGTCACTTTATTTGATGTTAAAATATTGCAGGTTTTGAATTACAAATTGAATAATAACCCGACGGCATAAGCTCAGTTATTTCCTGTGTGTGCTTTAGGTTACATACACAAATAGCCCCAACACTTGAAGCGGGGAGAGAAAATACATTTTTACCCCAACGCTTTGGTCTTGGCGTGGCCTTTGTGACTCTGTTTTACCATTGCCAGTTTCCCAGCAGGTCCCTCTGTGCCTTTGAGGTGCCTCCGTAGGCTCGTGCTGGTGTTTGTCAGTCATTTTTTGTGGCAGTTGTGAGCTTGTTCTCCAGATCAGCCGGTGTCCCGGAGAGGTCTGGGCTTCCCTGGTGTAGTTGGTTTATCCGACACCTCCCCAGTGCACTCTTCCCTTCATGGCTTATTTTCTTTAAGATGTTGTTCCTCCTTTTTTTTTTTTTTCTTTTTTTTTTTTCCCCACCCTCTCTCACTTTTTCATTTCAATTCTGAACCTCTGTTTCTTTTCTTTTTCTGTTTTTTTTCTCTTTTTTCTGTAGCTTCTTCTTTATGTAACAGTCATCTTGCCAAAGCCCCCACACCCCCTCTCCCAGTGGACAGTAGGGCACTGGAAGAGCCTGCGGCTACGGGCACCCCGGCTGGGAGAAGAACCATCTCATTCTTCCATCACGTCTGCCCTTCTCTCCTTCCCTCTGTGTTTGTCACCCGTGCGTCTGAGGGTGCGCTGTGCTGTCTGTCTCTGGGCGGGATCTGTCTGCTCCCGGCGTGTCTCCGACAGAATTGAGGATACCAAAACCAACAGAGGTAACGGCTGGTGGAGAAACCTCGGCCGGAATGTGAGATACCGTGCTGGGTTACCTGCTTTGGGTTTTTTCTCCCTGTTTTCTTTCCTTTTGCCATAACGTGGGCGTATTGCTGGTGACAAATAGAGGGACAGACCGAATGGGGGGGACTTCATCTCTGCCTCTAAAGATCAAGCCTGGCTGCTTTGGACACCACAACTTCCATCGCAACTACGTCCTGCTCTCCTCTGATGTGCGCTGAGAAGAAGTTGTTAAATGTAGGCGGCTTCTCGCTCTCAGCACGTGGTTGCAAGAAGCAGAGCTGGCTGACGTTGCACTGATGATGGAGCTTGGTCTGGATGGTCAAGGGCTTGTTTTCTGGCTGATCTGCTTCTGTATAAACAAAGTAGGAATCTCTTCCTGTACAGCTGAGCTGCACTGCCTTGCACTTGGATTGAGGGCTTCTTTTTGTCTTCACGAAGCCTAATTAGCAATTATTTTTTTAATAAGGTTGAATGTGAGATAGTTCCTAAAACTTTTCAACTTGTTTACTTGGGAAGTCAGTCCAAAAAGCTTGACAAGTGCCCAAATATTGTTAGAAGGTAAAAACGAAGCTGTAAACTTGGTGCGAGCGACCTCCGGATGGTTTGGGATGGGCGGAAGGAGGCAGCCTGCTCCTCTTCGGATGGTTTTCATGTGGGGTGATGCACTTTTCTTCTGGTTATTGAACCGAATACTAGTGATTTATTCTTCTCATCCATGAACTTTAATCAAGGAATTCACCTTCTCTAACCTGCTGTGGAAGAGGTACAATTAAATCATCTAGCTTTTGCCTTTCCCGAGCTGCGCGTGGAGCACGAGCTGCTGAGAGCCTCCGCTGCAACCTGCTGGGTTTTTCTTCCACAAGCTCACTGTCTGTCCGCGCTCTGCAGTGACGAGGGTTAGATCGCTGGGAGCTCTCCCCAGCCAGGTGGCTGGTTTTCTAAAGCAGCAGAAAAACTGTTTATCCCAGAAGCCTTTGCAACCCATTAAGTGACTTTTTAGATGCTGTCGGGAAGGTTATGACAATGCTGGCCTTGCGCACGCGCCGTAACCGTTTACCAGCTACGTAAAGGGGGTTGCTGCTCGTCACCCAAGCTGGAGGGATACGGGTATTTGCACAAACGTAGCTTAGCACAGAATTTACATTAATACCAAAAAATGGAGCCTGCTCTCCTAGGCTTCAGCGGTCTCAGGCGACAGTTGCTGAGGGGCCACCCTTCAGCCCTTGCCACGAGACAGCCACGTCTAGAGAACTTGGTCCTTCTGGGGACAAAACAGGGTAGCTAAAGCCTCACGGGCCGGGGCCTGGGCAGCGTTGCTGGATTAAAAACTTGCCTGTGTTAATTCCTCTCTTATTCTGCAGGACTCTGTGGGTGTGTTTTTAACTGGGAACCGGTTGCACCACTTGCGGGAGGGAATCCTTTTTGTTCTGACGGGGCTTAGGCAGCTCCACGTGATCGGGGCCACCCGTAGCTAGCAGAAACCACCCAGTTTTCTCTGCAGTTGGTGATGACCCTCACAGCCAAGGGGCGTGCTGGTCCTTGAGCCACCCCTGCACCTCATGCAGGGCGACCGTCATCTCCAGCCCAAGGGCTGTGTGCGTGATGTTGGTTGCTGTCCCCGAGGAAGCATCTTGCCCATTAAAATGCCCGGTTTACGAGCGCCGTGTCTTTTTATTCTGCAGCCTAGGTTGGTGTGCAGCGTCTGGGACAAGCACCTTGGGCCTGGGGGCCTTGCTGTGCTCGTCGGTGTGGCCCCCTCCACGGGAGCTGCCAACTTGCCCAAATACCGTGCAGGTTACTTAGCTCTGCTTTTAGGGTGTTTCTTCTGCCCCTTGTAAGTGTTGGGCAGTACTGGAGGAGGTGGTTGTTATTCAGCTGGAGGGGCTCAGCGCTGGGTGACCCACCAGTAGCGCTGCTCTGTCAAGAGGGTCTGAAGAGGGGAAAACCCCTTTTGATAGTTGACTTCTAGACTCCAAATAGAATTAGTTTTTTTAAGCTTTACATAAAGAGGAGCTGATGGGCACAAACCAAATACCAACGTTTACGTGAACTGCCTTTATTTTGCAGCTCTAGAGTCTTGCTGTGCTGGTGCCTTGAGTCCCACGTGCAGCTCTGGACTTGATGTCTCCAGAAGGACATAGTGGAGTTAGAGGAGGGCACTAATGATAAATGGGATGGAGCAGCAGCCTGCCAGGTGAGACTGCAGAGGCTTGGAGGCCTCCCTCTGGAAAGGGAGAGGCTGAGGGGAGAGGGAGGACCAGCCCTGCTGTGAGCTGGAGGTTGCAGCAGATGGCCTCTAGAGGTCCCCTGCAGCCTAAATTTATTTGTGGTTCCGCGTTACAAAGTCCGCTAAGTTGTGATGGTGCTGGATGCCGACCCGCTAGCTATCGATTCGGCACAGTACGAACCAGGGGGACGCTTGGCTGGAAGGAAAGCGGCTCAAAACGTGCAGAAATGTTCTTACAGAGCAGGTAGCAAACTTGAGGAATTTGTTTCTGTGGGGTGTTGAGGCAGATGGTGTCAGCACAAGGTTTGGGGGGTTATTTTGTTTTATTAAAGGTAAATTCATGGGGAGCAGAGCCATATGGAATTTTAAGGGTGGGAGGAGGAACAAGATGAAACGTCTGTAATCGGTGGTGGAAGAGACTGGGGCAGAGGGAGGGGACGGGCGAGCAGAAGGTGCGTATGGGCACCACGAGCGGCGTTCTCAGCGAGATGCGCGTAGGACGAGGGGCCGAGCTGAGGGAGCATCACCGAGGCTTTCCAATGCCTCGGCAATGGGGGCAGGGATGGAGACATGCCCTTTGGTGCCTTCCTCCATGGCAGGCAGCTGTTGGAGGAAGAGGTGTTGGCAGGGGGAGGGGATGGCAGTGTGAAACCTGCTGGTGGACGGCCCGCAGAGGTTATTTATGACATCGGTGTCACCAGATGTCCCCAGCAGAGCTGGGAAAGCTGCTTCATCTGCTGCAGCAAGAGAGTGGCCAAGTCTGAAATCCTGCTTGCAGGTTTAACCCTCCTGCTGCTGTGGGAGAGTAATAGAGAACTTCAGAAACCTTCCAGATCCAGAGCTAGGAACAGCTCCAGGCTGGAGGTGCCCCGTGGCACAGGCTGGGGGGGTGCTGTGGGCTGGGTTGCGGCCCTGATGCTCGGGGCGGGTGGAGGAGGTGTGTCGGGACCTCTGCGTCACGGAGAAAATTGCGGAGAGGTCACCGCAGGGAAGCACTGGGGTGCTGTGGAGCTTGTGGGAAGGCCACGTGGAGTACGAGGAGTCATGGGCATCAGGGCATGGTCCCCTGGGGGTAATGGGGAGCCCTGGAAGCGCTCCAGGCCTGTCCTCTGTTGTGACAGTGGGAACAGCATCGAGTCAGCTCATTACTGTAGCAGTGAGGTGGAGGGTGGAGGGTGGGGGCTGCATTTAGATTGCATCAATCGACTGGGCTTTTTTGAGGGGCGGAAATGTGGGAAGTGGGAAATGTTTTTTCCCTCTGGCAATGGGAGGGTATTTCCAAATCAGCTGGACCTTGCTACCTGGGGGAGCTGATCTCGCTGGGATGTGCTTCATTTTCAAAGGCAAGCCTGTCTTTGAACGTCCCCTTTTTTAGCCATGCAACACTGCAGATGTGCACACGAGTGCAGACCGTGCTCCCTCGGCTCCTTGCTGGCCCCGGCTGGCCTGGGACAGAAGCGGCTGCAGCACCAACAGCTGCAGAGCTGAAGGCCAACTCGTGACGTTGCTGTGGTCCCCTGCGGAGGCCCACATGCCAGCCCTGGCTTCTAAGACCGAGGCTGGTGGGTCCCCAAGGCACAGCTCTCCCAGGGCAGGAGTGGGGAGCTGGTGCCCCTGGGTTGCTCGTGTTTTGCCCGTGGCTCGCAGCAGAGCTGGGCGCCTGCGCTTGGCGCATGGGTGGGTTTGGATGTTAGTCCTCCATCCCCTGCGGCGTCCGTACACCTCGGTGTTCGAGTTCAAGTGGTGGGTTGGCAGTGGCAGAGTCCGGGTTTTCCTTTTGCTGTCCAGAAGAGAAAAGGCGACAGGATACTGCTGGGCAGCGCAGCTGGAGAGCTCAGGTGCTTGGGCCTGCACGAGGACAGCTGGGCAGCAGCACGCTCCAGAGGTAGGTCTGCCAGACTGGGCACCGAGTGGCCTGTCCTCAGCCTGGAGGTGCTCTGGGAGGGAACAGGGAGCAGCAGAGCTGCAGCTAAAGCCGGAACCTCTGCGGAGGCAATGAATTTACCCTGTGTGACTCCCCCAGCACCCTTAAAGCCACCCCCTCACAGATCCCTGGCAGCCTCCGGACGCAGGTGGAAAGCACAGAGCAAGACTCAGGATCCAGGACAACTTTCTTTATTGCTACCAGAAGGCTTTCATCAGTACAATGGCTCCAAATACGATACCTTTCTCAGGGCTGTGGAGAGAGCTTACGGTTGGGACAGGTCATTCTGAGCAACAGAGGGGTGACATTAAAGAGACAAGATCATCAGGGGTTTACTCTCAGTTAGAAGTTACATGAACACAAAACTTTTAGGGTTAGGATCTTTCATTTTGGGGTTGTGGCCGATCATTGACACACCTTTCAAACCTCAGGCGTACGCAGCCGCCCCAGCACCTCGCCGAGCAGTGCTGGTCACGCGCTAAGCTTAGAAACACGGGGAGAAAACAGACTCTGTGGAATTGAAGTTTTACGCTTGACAGAGAGTCTCAAGCGTGGGTTGACAGCTCACACCGAGGGCAACATTTCTTGGTGCAAACAAGAAAAAAAAAAACACCGTTTTTGTTCAAGTGATACAAAATCTACTACCTGCTTCCTGGGTTTGAAACTGCCAACTGTGGTAACTGGGAGAAGTCTGTGTGTGAGGCACAGAGGCCAGCGGGGTGGGCTGGAGCACGTTCACGCTCCCGTGGCGGTCACCCGAGTGTGAAACAGCTTTGGGAGCGTTGGGTTTTTGGTTTTTCTCATGACTAACCTTTTATGGAAATCCAGTTTTTAAATATTATCACATTTAAACACCAAACCGCTAACGAAACAAAAAAGGTCTTTTTCTTGCAAAAAGGAGAAAGCAAGCCGTGGCGAGGTCAGGTAGTGCAGAACGTCACGCGCAAGACTCGCCAAGAATCAAAAGAGGAGCAAGCGGAGAGAGAGAGAGAAGAGAGAGAGCACGGAGCAGATGGGAGTTGGATCAGAGAGATGGGAGCTGGCTGGGGAACCCGGAACAACTCTGCACGACCGACGTCAGCTCTGGGACGTGGAGAATGGGTTACAAGACACAGGAGCAGAAAAACAGTGGAACTGACAACACTAGAAAGGAACAATTTTTTGCTACTTTTTTTTTTTTGGTTGGTTTTTGGGTCTTTTTTTAGATTTTTATACTTTTTTTTGTGTGTTTTTAAGTGCTTAAATAGTGGAACTATAATTAGCCGCACAAGAAAAAAATTCAAAAAAGGGTTGGGATTTTTTTTTCTGGGTTTTTGTGGGTTTTTTTTTGTGTTTTTGTTTTTTTTTTTTGGCTCCCTTCAGTTCAGCCTGACAAGGTATGGCCCCTTCTCCCCCCGCTGAGGACGCCAGGTGCTGCGTGCTTCTGGAGTAGCTCCAGCGGGGCGAGTGGTGTGCGCTCCCAGCTACATGACAGACACTGGCTGTAAAGGCGGACAAGGGGAAACGCTGCCCTCCTGCCTCGAGACATCAGCGCCGCAAACAGAGCCCATGTTCTCAAGAGCCACTACCTCTGGAGCGGTGTCTTCGTTGTAGAGACGCTTGATCCCGTCATAGAAGTCGTCCACTTCCATCTCCTCCACTTTACGCTTGGTAGAGGCTTGCTTGCAACCGCTGGGAGCTGGCAGACGCTGGTAGAGCGCGGCTGTAGCTGTGACTGGCCCTTCTGGCCTGCCGTTGTCCTTGGAGAAACCTGGCCCTGGGACAGAGGAGGGCTGGCATTGGATCGCTCCTCTGTTACAGGTCACCAGGGTATGCTGGAGGGGACTGTAGACATATACAGG
Organism: Megaceryle torquata; assembly: GCA_024611175.1. Classification (NCBI taxonomy): domain Eukaryota; kingdom Metazoa; phylum Chordata; class Aves; order Coraciiformes; family Cerylidae; genus Megaceryle; species Megaceryle torquata. Next base: position 22,472 of record JANIJG010004321.1, on the reverse strand, counting down.
GTTGGGCAGCAGAGAAGACTGCAGAGTGGAAAGGTGATGTGCCACCAGCTCCCGGCAGTGGATCAGCTGCGAGCTGTCCATCTGGAGAGGGAAGAGAAGCAAAGGGAGCGGTGTTGCTGGGGTCACTGCTGCAGCGAGGAGAGACCCTTGGTCGCCGTGGCTCCGCATGCATAAGGCCCCTGTGCACCTCTCCTCAGCGTGCTGGCCGCAGGAGGAAGTGGTAATGGAGCAGAAAGGCCCCCAACAGGACCACTTCATGAGATACCGGAACCTCTGGCTCCTTCTTCACGCAAACAGGCTATCAAGAGGTTTCACGGAGTGTCTGCCTCCCCAGTAGGTGCCAGAGCACCCTGTAAGCAAGCAGGAAATAGCCAAGCAGCCAGCAGGGCCTTTCTCCCCAGGGTGTTGTTTTCTCCCCAGTGCAGGGAGAGCCCAGAGGATCCATCAGGGCCTCATCATGGCCCGCGGCTCCTCCCTTTGTCATCTACTGGACGAGACTTTGCTGAACTGCCCCAGCAATCTGCCCCTTCAAGCACAACCCTCCTCGCAGAAGCACGAACCGCGGGCAGAGATCAGCAGGTGGGATCCAACTGGTTGGTCAGATCCCCGGGATACCGAGCAAGGCAACTGCAGCCCCAGTCCCTCCCCACTGCAGGGGGGTGGCACCAGCCCCACTCTCACCTGTGCCTTCTGGAGCAGCTCGATGATGAGAGCCAGCCAGTCGGGGAGCAGCTTCTCCAGCTCCAGGCTGACGATGGCCAGCGCCAGCATGGAGCCCTTGAACTGCAGCAGCTGGTAACAGGCCATGCAGTGCAGCAGCTGCTTGGTGAGCGCTGCCACGTGCTGGGAGGGGCTCAGCTTGGGCAGGATGGTCAGTAGCTGAGGCCTGTTGGACACTGCAACTGCGTGGAACTGGGGGGAAAACAAGCACGAGGCAGCTGGTGTCACCGACAGGCCCCCCCACAGGCCAAGCCAGATCAGACCTCAAGAACAGCGTGCAACATGTGTTGGGTGCGCAAGGATCCCCCAACTTAACCTTCAAGGTATTTCCACACCATGGAAAAAAACAGATACATTGCACCCACCAGCAGCTCAGTGCAGCCCTTCTGGTGGAACCTGCCATCGTGCACATTGCCTGCCTGGGAACCAGGCCTTCAGGGCTTATGCCCTCCCACCCTTCCCCCTCAACAGCACAGGTTTGCCAGTTCGGGGGTTCCAGACAGAAACTCCTTCTTGAGCAAGCAGAGGATCAGGACGCTTTCCTTTCCTCTCTCTTCTCCACGAGTCTGGTCCTCTGGCTGTGCCTTTCTGTAGCAAGTGCTTTCTCCTTGGTTTTGTGCTGCCTGGCACTTTGCTTTGAGCAAACCCACCACCAGTTAAGACTCGGGGACAGGGTCTTCAGGAACCCTGTCTTAGTGTGTGGCTGAACATGCCTCAAAGCAGGTCAGAGGGCAGGCCTGCGGTTTGGAAACTGCGCCCAAAGTGTCACAAGTCTCCTCCAAAATTCTCTGGCAAGTTTTTTTTCTGTCAGAAACTCCATGTACAGAGGAATTGGGAACACAGCCTGAGGTCTATGCTCCCCTGCGGGCTGAGGTTTTGTCTAAGTGCCTTATTTACACCAACCGACAGCAGAAAGAATGCAAACAGCCCCTTACTTACAATATGAAGGAAATCCAGTGGCGTCGCCATGTGAAGATCCCAGTTCAGTTTATCCAGGATAATCTTCTCCATTCTGCGTATTTCAGCTGGAGAACAACCGCAAAAGCTATCCCGAGCCAACACCTTCAGTACTGGAATCCTCTGCAGAAGCCAACGCCAAAAAAAAGAAGTGAGAGAACCAATCATTACAGAAATCATGCAGAAAGCTTCGCTTCCATGTGCAAGCAAAGGCAGGACTGGCAGAGTCCGAGTAGACACCGAGACTGCGCTAAGGTGGCAAGAACAAGAAGCTTTACCTCATCTTCCTCGATGGTCTTTGCAGCGAGGAAGAAGCAGCTGATTGCAATACAGTTCAGGTACTTTGGGCGGGCCTAGGGTAGAGAAGAGCAGAGAAGTCTCTGTGTGAATGGCAACGCAAAAATTATCGGGCGTCCTTTCTGTTTGGATGGACGTGCTGAGCCCCAGGGTCTCGGCTGCCCACGCACGACATTCTGGATCAGGGGCTCACTGTACCCAGCACCTGTCTGTGATGCAAGGCAGGGCAGCGTGAGCCAGCCCCCTGAGCCTAACTGGCACCCGCAGATGTGCAGCACTGGGGTGGAAAGAGCTGGGCTTTAGGCAGCGTGCTACAAATAGGAAGAAGAAAATCACCCAGAAAAAGCCATTCCTGCTCCGCCTGCTGTGGCAGAGCTCTGCAGTTTGTGCCGCCACGGGGCAGGCACGCAACGGGAAGGAAAAGAGGGGAATTTTAAATGCTGTCCTCGCTTAGGGAAGTATAAACAGCCATAAACATCACCACTCGTGTAATTTCACGCTGCAGTTCTCAAAATGGTGGCCCGGGGATTATTGAGGGAGGGCTGGTCCCTTCTCTGAGGAGATGGTTTTTAGGCAAGGTAAATGGAATTGGAGGGGAAAGGGTGATTTTTCACGTGCCTCAAATGCTCCTTTTCTGGGCCACGGTGAGGGGGAAGCAGGGTGGGTGGGCTTAAGTATTTCAGGTGGTCCTGGGAGGGACCGGACTGAGCACGTGCTCTGAGCACGGCGCATCTGCCGGAGGTCCTGCTTAGCAGCGATCTGTGTCGACGTGACTGACTGACAAAGGACGTCAGCGTGACAGCCGCAGAGCGCATCCCCCTGCTCCTCAGCAGCTAGGCTCTGAAATGCAGAGGTGCTGTGCTGAGCCCCGTCGCAGCCCAGCGGGGCTGTGCCCCCACCTCCAACAGCCCACGGGAGATGCTGAAAGCCAAGGTAAGTGAAAATCCACTTAAGCCGTGGCTTGGTCTCCCGAGGTGACTTTTAGCAGATGCCACAGAGCTACAGGGTGGCTGAAGGGTGAGGTGCTGCATGTTAACGAGCCATCAGGGAATGGAGGACACCATTTCCAGAAAGAAGCAAGAGAACGCAGGATCCTGTCCAACCTTGGTTACTTAAGAAGGACATAACTATGCCTGGAGCTTTGGCTTTCTAGGGCCACTTAAATGTATAGAGAACCTACACTGGGGGGTGGGAGGGCACATGCATGAACCTGCTGCTGCTTTCAGGTGTCACTGAAAGCAGAGTAAATTAATCCCCTTAGGGCAAGGCTGGAGCTTGCTGACCGCACGAACAAGTTGAAAGAAAACTGTCATGTGAGCACAACATGATGTACAGCAAAGGAGGATGCTTTCTGTGTCACCTTCAAGGAAGAGCAGGGGCCTGGAGCAGATTTCTACTGTCAGGAAAGCTTTTTCTCTCCGTTATTTCTAACAGTAACTTTGTTTCTTCTCTTTCCTGACTGTGTCCCCTATAGACACTGACCCGGCAGTCAGTTCATGGTGAAGGGAAGGGACAAGTTGTCTTAATAATAAAATCTTACTAATAAAATGCAGCTGATCCCCATTCCACACCCCCAAATGAAGCTCCTGGAGCAGTGCAGGTACCACCCTATCCTGAGAAGGGAAGAGGGGGTGAGCAGTTCTGCACAGCCGCCCCCCTTGGCCGGTAGGCAGAAATAGCTGGGGAGGTGGCACAGACCTGTTTCCGCTGAGGTATCTCCACATATTTACCTTGACTGCAGCTAGAAAACGGTCCAAAAGGCTGATGGCCAGGGCGAGCGTTTCTGGATAAAGATGGAACTGGTATTTGAGCTTGGCCAGCCACTGAATGACCTCATCCCTCTGCTTTGGAGAAATGGCTACATCCTGTTGGAGAGAAAAACAAACTATTCTCACACATGGGCTCAGCCAGGCAGAGAAGACCAAACATTTTTTACCTCTGCAGGAGTCATTCAGTGCAGAGACAAAGCCTCCCTTGAAAGGGGGGCCTCGAGCCGGCCTCAATCACCCCTTTGTTCATGCTGATACTTATCCCAGTCCAAGAAATCTGCCCTGGAAAAGGCAGTTCTCCTGAGAGCACCCTCAGCCATCACTCAGAAATGTCGCTTATATGTCAGGGAAGAGAGAAAGGGTGTCTTGAAGTTTCCCTGAGTACTGACAGCATATTCTCCAGCTTAGCTCTACCATTTATTCATGGTTTTAACCTGGTTAGAGCCAGGCAGGTACACAGGAGGGCCCAGCTTGAACAAAACCAGCCCTGCACTGGGAGCCAAGCGGGAACGCAGCCCCTGACAAGCAGAAGAGGGGAGGGACCGCACTGGTGTTTTGAGAGGCAAGGTTTATTTTTCCTTCAAATTATGGGGATATTTTTAGCTTTGCCTGTGTTAAAAAAAGCACATTCCAAACACCTTACAAAAGACCTTTAGCAGTACAGTTAACTATCAGTGGGGGTAAAGTGGGTACAATCTCACCTAAGAAAGTGTGAGGTTTGGTTTTGGTTTTTAACTTTCTGGCCCATCATACAGATCAGTCTCTGACCTAAAATCTCTCTTTCTTCAGGAAATATTTAGAGCTTTCCTAGAGCCACTCAGTTCAAGTAAGTGTCTGGTCTCAGGTCAGCGAGGGTTACTTGGGGTGATGCGCAAGGCTGCATCCAGAAGTGAAACCAGACAACTTACTCGTGCCATGCTCAGGGTCCGTCTGCTGTTCTGGCTACTGCTGTGCTGGTTTTAGAGGAAGAAAGGGAACAAAACACTGGCCGACCAGTTCCCAGGGAAAAGCAAGCTCAGGGCTCATGCGAACAGGCAGCCCTGTAGGGCTGGGCTGGAGCTGGCCTCCCAGCAGCAATGTGGGAGGGTGGAGTGGCAGAATACGAGAAAAGACCAAGGGCCGAAATTGATGCAAAGTAACTACTCCAGGCTACATCCCTCTGCAGAGTACCTACCAGCTGCCTTATGTGGTGCTTTGTTCCAGGTCTGCTGACTGCAATTGCACTAAGGCCTCCACGGGGACGCCAGCTTTGCACCTTTCAGTGTGCCTTGCAGTATGACATCTTCGCTGTGTGCTTAACTCCCTTGCTTGTGCCAAGCTCCAGCTGCACCAGTGAGTGGGGCAGAACGTGGCTACCCCATTCCCTTGGGAAAAGTAAAATAGAAGCAGGGATCTAGTCCACAGATAAGGGGTTGTGCAGCCAAAAGCTGTTTCCTCCAGCCTCTGCCTGCAAACCATGGCGTCGGCACTGCTACATCAGGTGCTGCCCTGAGGAGAACAAAGTCCTGCCTTGTTTTCCCTCCTGAAGCCCGGACAGTGAGGTGGCAGCAGCATCAGGACTGCGCCTGACCCAGACAGGACCGCAGGATGCCACTTGCCTAGAGTGTGGCTTTTTAAAAGCACCTACCGGTTTTCAGGATAGAGAACAAAAAATAGTTTTCTCATTTCTGAGAAATAAGGGTTCTTTCTACAATTGTTGTGATTTTTAAGGGTGAAATGTGAGCTGGTCCCATGAACCCTGCGGCCATGTCCAAGCACGGAGCTCCCCCCCAAACCTATCGGTCTTTGTCCCTCCCCCTCCAGGGTGTAGCTGTGTCCTCCTGGTAACACAAGGAAGGAATGCAGCTCTGTAAAGTTAATTAAGCGGCGAGGTCACTGTTCCTTAGTTAGCTACAATTAGAAGCAAAAATGAAACGCTGCGGTGGCTGAAAGTAAAAAAGTCCCTTTGGGCTGGAAAGCAAAAGTTCCTCTTTGCTGTGGAGGTACTTTCCCCTCGATCCCGCCGTGCGCCGACCGGTCCGTGTGTGGCCAGCGCTTTGTTTTGTCGCCACCGATCCACCCTTGCGGAGCATAACCCCCGGGGTGCAAGAGCTGGCCGAGCGGGAGGGCTCTAATTACGCAGAATTAACCCAGGCCCGGCAACGGCTGGCTCTGTTTCCACCCAGCAGCAGCAGGTTGCTCCGAGACAGACCCGAGAGCCGCCCTCAGGAGAGAAGGACAATCCATCTCCTCTGGCTGGAGGCCGTGGCTCGGGCTCCAGAGCGCGAGCACGGTACAAATCATCCTGAAGAATACCTTGGGACTTGAAAAATGCAGTCTAAAATAAATACTATCTGTGAACTCCAACATGACTCAGTTTTATTGCTGCCTAATCAGGGAAAAACGCCTCACCTGATAATTAATTTTCTTTACTGTCTGCTGTCCCAGACAAGAGCTGGTATGCTCTTTCCCCTTTTTGTTTCTGCCCAGTTCCATGTGGGGAGTGAGCAGGGGACCTCGATCAGGCCTGGGAGGCACCGAGAACGAATGAGACAGAAAGGAAGAGACAGAACAGGCAAGAAAGGGGAAATGACAGAAGTGAGTTCTTGGTTCTATAAAAAATAACAACAAACCCCTTGGCTCACCCGCCTCTCTGCTGCCAAGTTACTTGGTAACACTCAGAAAGCAACCTTTGCCCAGTCTTTTAACTGCTTGATTTCTCAAGCTTTAATCACGTGACAACTTCTGAATGTCACCTGCATGTTGTACAACCTGAGAAGAGGGAGGAAAAAGAAGGGGGGAAAAAAAGAAACAGGCCAAATCCCTTCAGAAGCCCTGGGAGGGTTCCAGACTCAGCCCACTGAGTCTATATAAATAATATCATTATATTTATTATATAACCATAATAATATAAATACAGCCAGTGGCCTATCTTTAAAGGAGGAAAACTAAAAGAAATAAACATGCCAGTAGGAACGGGGAGTCTTCAGACAGAGAGGTGAAACAAAACCGAACAATTGCACACATGAAGTTAGCAGGCCCCAAGTCCCCAGCAGATTCTGCAGCTCGTACTAAAAATGCTCAGCCTTCCTGTGCCTGTAACTATGAGGTTCGTTCTTCCTTTCAGAGGTCGCAACTCTGACATGTAGTTAGAATCTGCATTTGTTCCCATTTGAAACATTAGAACCAAAAATGTCTCCTCAACTTTTGAAATGGAAAGAGGACTTTGGAAAACCAGTTCCAGCTTATGGCCAATCTGCTCACTGGACTTCTGTAGGCACGCTCGGCATCTTCTCATCTGCAAACCCGGTGACTTTGTCAAAGCCCTTTCTGTCACCAGGCTACCTTCGTAGCAGGGAGCAGCGGAAAGTTACCCACGCTTCGGCTGCCAGATCTGATACCCAGAAGGATGCAGATTTCCTGACTGTCCTGGGAAATAAACACCAGTTTATTTCTACAGCGGGGAGGTTTTAGGCTCCTACAGCTGGTTTCAGAAGGCAGGGAGTGTGACCTTCTCCTGGGTATTACAGAAAATGGGGTAACTCACACCAAACAGCCGTGACTGGAAGGTTGCTGCAGAGGTGGGGCAACACGTGACACTTTTAAAAGTTGGGTGTCACGAACCGTAGGAACAGCTTCACGTGACTACAGACCAAGGGTTTTCAGCTGCCCTGTGGTGCTGCCAGTCAGAGCAGAGCACTGTGTTCGTGTCCCCTTTTAAATCTGACCTTCACGCATTTTACACATGCGCACACAGAGATTTCAAGCCAATTTAATGATTATTTACTGCCAAAAAGCATTTAATAGTACGGCATTCTAGCTGAACGGGTCGACGTCTGAACTGATATGTAGGATAACAGAAAGAAAAAGGTTACAGAGGAGACAATGGAGGTTTGAGGGTTGAAAATCCAGGAGTGCAGGGGAGGGGGGGGGAAGAGATCCTTCATCAGCACCACAATGTAATCACATACAAACTTGGTCCGTGTCCAGGCCAGACCCGAGACTGTTGTCGAGCACAAGCCTCACGCTGGCTCTACCCACCAGGCTGTTTCTGGACTTAATCCCACCCTGACTTCTCCCTGCGGGCAGCAGAGCCGCCTCCCCGCTTTCTCCTTCGTCAAGAGTCCCGCCAACTTCCACGAGTATTTAACGCTGCACGAGGTGCTGCAGAACCGCAGTGACACTACAGCCCCTCCAGGTCCCTGGCAGCCAGACAGCTGCTCTTTGCCCCAGACCGGGCTGAGGTCAGTCCTGCTGCTGCAACAACTCAAAGGTGGCACAGGTGAGGAACCTCATCTTCGGAGGGCAACCTGTAGGGGAGGGATTTCCTGGAAGACCAGGTAATGCAGGCAGTGGTTTCTGAGCCACCAGAATCAACTGCACCACGGCAAAGACGCAAGCGCCCTGTCTCTGTGAAATCTTTGCAGGGGACTTTGGTTTGGCCACACTCTCCGAGCCCCTAACCTATCTTGTTACGCTGTTATCTTATCTCCCTGCATTATCATCAGTAAGCCCAGGACCAGCGCCAGCAGGGAATGACAGGCTGGTTTCCCATAAACCAGGCTCTCCAATCCTTCGTGCCCAAAGACAGCCACAGCTACAATACCCTCGACACCTCTGGCAGCCCAGTCACTTACTGGAAACCTAGGCATGGATTAACAAAACTAACGCTGAGCCCCCTAAAAGCCTATTTGCTCCCACATGACCAGAGCAGTTTTCTGTCTGCCAGACAGAAAAAACAAACAGGGCACTGACTGGCCTCGACAACAGCTGACGTACTCGCGTCAACATTTCTGATCAATCAAGAGCAGCGAGGCTGGATCTGAGCCCAGCAGTGTGGTTAGTTCTGCACGACCCAGCAAGAAAGTACCAGAAACTCTATGACAAACGTCCTCACGTTTCATGTGTTGGGTAAAACAAAACTTTGTGGTGTTCACAGGCGGCTTGGAGTACACGTGCTTGACAAGATGCCTCCTCCACGTGCGCAACTCGGGTTGGGTAAGGCCGTCGAGCGACCCAGTCCAACCTCCCAGCTGGCCCTGGTGCAAAACTTGAGCAGGAGGTTGGACTACGGACCCCCTGCGGTCCCATCCACCCTTCCTCCAGTCCTACGCGAACATTCCCGGCTCTGCTTCCCTTGACACGAGCTTGCACCCTACTCTGCAAACAGTCCTCTTCAGTCAGCGGGGTACTTCCTGAAGCAGACAGGGCCTGACCAAGCCAAATGCTCACCTGGCTTTAGCCGATACAGCTGCAGCCTGCCCTGCGGAACCAGGCCGAGTTACACCAGGGAAGAATCTGGCTCAGAACTGGGAAAGGTGGCAAAGTCAGGTTTTGCTGCAAGTATGGTGTCTCAGGGCAGGCCTGAGCTAAGGCAGCGGTACCAGTTCATGTGAGAAGATGTCGTTTCACATGGAAAGTGACCAGAATTTCAACTCCGTTCTTAGGAAACTTAGTCCAAGAAGATGAAGCTGGTTTTAAGAACTGCTGCAGAGCTGGTGCCCGCTAGAAAAGGGTGTTAATTATCCACACAATCTGTCAAATGAATTTCGACAATATATGCACAGGCTGTCACAAGCAGCACAGAGATGTACCACCGTATGCTGTGCAGTGTGGTCCGTACCCCTCCCTGACTGCAGGTATGTCCCTCAAATAAAGAAGTCATCACTCACTCCAGAAGTCATCACTCACTCCAGAGGAGGATTTCCCAGGCCTCGAGCAGAAGGCAACTTCTCATGCAACAGCTTCAGCTGCTCAGGTAAACATACACCAGAGGATGCTCCCGTGCCTTTATTAAGATGAACGATGTGAAGAAGACACTTTACCTGATCGGGCTGAATTTTCGGCACATGTGCTTTCCACATTTGAGCTTCCCTAGAGATTGCCGTCTCCAGAAGGAGAGACAACCTCTGGCTCTCCAGGGGTCCTGAAAACTTCATGGTAACCCTTGGATCCACCTGCCACCCAGCTGGATACAGCTACCTGCAAAACCAAAGAGAGCCTGGTGAAATACTGAGCCGTGCCCGTCTGCGAAACGTGCAAAAGAGAGCACAAAGGTGACTAAAGCTGCAAGAAACGCAACAGGCAGTGATGGGCTACCTGGCAAACCACCCAAGGAAACACAAACCAGCTGGCTCAGATTCAGATGAAGCTGGGCCAAAATGGTCCATAGCTCCTCTGTGGGCTGGAGAGTCCCACCACTTCAAGGTTTCCTGCTTCACTGTTATGTAGGCAATCTCGCAAGGTCTCTTCCGCTTCAGCGTCACGAAAAAGTAGGGAGAGCTTGGCAGAAAATATTTGAGGAGAGGGAGGAGATGTGTGGCGAGTATAAAGGGGCTTTCGGGAAGTTGGGTGCCCTGGCCCAACTCTTGCTGAAGGTCAAACCAGTCTACCAGTGACTTCAAGGGAGGTTAAGACTGCCATTCAAACGTCGTTCACAAATCCCAGCCTTGGGAGTCTGGCTGGTGCCACCCTTAGCCCAGTACTCCCAGAAGCCACGGGAAGCTCTGTGCACAACAGAGGAACGCTTGTTTGGGAACTGAAATGATTTACAAGCTGAAGCCCGACAAAAAGATCAATGTTTGCCCTCTCTGCATGGCATGGTTTGTAGCTTCTCACAGAAGCTGTGACCCATTTCATGTGCAATGCAGATATACCGGAGGGCTCAGGGAGGTTCCTCCCCAGACTAATCACTCTGAAAACAGATTCCAGCACCTGCTTTCCAATGGGGAAGACGATCTGATTGAAAAGTTTATTCAAATAAATAAGGTTCTAATCCTGCCTACCATTACTCTGGCCGCAAATTTCTTGACAGCGATAAATCACTTAGGCGAAATTATTCAGCCCCGAAGGGTAAATCCATGGGAAAGTTTAATTTAAACTTTTCAATTCCTCCTGTGAGCTCTTGTGAAATCCCGAGCAGGTGGATGTTGGCCAAATGCTAACCAGGCTGGTTTCTAAAGGCCAGTTTGTTAATACAACAGTTTACGCTGTATTTACGGGAAATAAGGCAATGTGTGCAATCAGAGAAAATAAACAACGTTCCCAGTGAAAACAATTGGTTTATTACAAATAATAACAAGGGCAGCTCGGAAGGAATGAAGACTCGAGAGTGCTTTCACTGGGTTAAGGGAACCACCAGAATAAATATTTTCCTTTATTAATTTATAGGCGGTTTTAATGGGTGCGATTCGCACAGAACCTGCGCAGGGCGTAAAACCGCACTCAAGTCCCACTTAGAGCCAAGCAGGTTTTAAGTGGCAAAGAAACGTCAAGCCTCTCAGTCCGGCACAGAAAGCCCCTTTTATATTAATTTTGTATAAAACAAAAGCATCGCTGGGAACAAAGGAGAGGCTGTTCTGGTTTGGCATACCCCTTCACATGCTTTCCAGCCCTTCCCTCTGATGACCCCAGGTGACTGGGGCCGTATGCAGATTTTTTTATTTTTTTTTTTTCTGGCTGGAGGGAACACCCTGGATTCCCAAACAGGCTCAAAATGCTCTGCGGTGTGTCTCAAAATCACTTCCCATCAGATCCCAAATGGCAGAGTATCGCTGGGGACTGGAAAATCCTTAGAAAAAAAAGTCCCTTGCTTGAGGAGAGGGAGGCCCTGCCTGGGAAGAGGTGAGATAATGGTCCTCTGAGCAGGACCGTGGCTTGAACCACAGCTTATTTACCTGCGTTTGCTCATTTCTGCATTTCTATTTTAAAGCTCAGGGTGATCCTGACCATACCACTGTAACCGGGGCTGCTGGTGCAGCTGAAGGGGAAACAGGGATGCTTGTTCACAGCCTCCGTGCCCCCCCAGCTCATTCCCTCGGGGGCTTCATTAGCATCTCATTATCCTCCCATCAGATGCAACAGGTTTCTCTGTGGGCTGGGCTGGTTCCCAGAGGCCAGATCACCCAGCACTTCCAGAGTCATCAGCACTTCCAAGGGAGGCATAAAGCCCCTGGAAATGAGGACAGCAGTGGCGAGGGCTGCACCCCGGCACCGATGGAAAAAAAACTGTTCAAATGATGCAGGGGAAAACATTCTGTCCCCTCTGGCGTGCCAGGGATTCATCCAGCAGATTCGGGGGGGACCCCGAGCATAGCCTTCACACCTTGCAACTCAAGACCCCCAGAAGAGGAGCTCCAGGCCTGTGGACAGCGAAAAATGGGTGATTTTTTTTTTTTTTTAATTATTATTTTATTTATTACTTAACTGAGCTTGTCGATCATCCATTGCTATGTACCAGGTAATGCTAACTGGGTAACATCCAGCAGGGTTATCAGCTACAGTCTCTCACACCACACCTGCAGAGGATGGTGATGAAAGGTGTGTGTGAGTGCTTGGTGTTGCACAAGCTGAACGAAATACAAGCACTGAGAAGAGTGGCGAGCTGAGGACCAGACTTTAAAGCTCGGCCAAGCCAGGGGACCAGCTCTAAGCACCAAGAGCCAGGAGCCAGACAGCGAGCTCCTCTCTGCATGCTCCTCAGAAAGAAAATGTAGCGGTAGCTACATTTAGCCCTACCTGGTCTCCTAATATGAAATATTGATGGTCTTTGCTTGGTTTTGCAGGAAGGAGAGAGTAATTAGCCACCCCTCCAATCGCTGGAGAAAACACAGGAAAAATTTCAGGCTGAAGTGAAGCATCGTGAGCATCATCAGGCACCCCTTTGGCTTTCTTCTGTTCTGACTGACAAACATTCCCACTGTATTTACAACACAAATGGCTTTCACAAGCCTCTGGGCCCAGGAAAGAAAATCTTTTAGTTGCTCCGATTCCTTTTTAGGTTGTCCCTGTGCTGCCTCGGCAGGCCAGTGGCCCCAGCAGAGAGCTCTGGGGTGTCCCTGGAGCACCTTTAAATCCCAATGGCCCTCCAAGGGGCATTTTTAGTGAGTGGTGATGCCAACTCCTCTTGAGTTGCCAAGGGGAAAAGAGAGGGGAAAAATAACCTTTCCTTTCTGAACTAGGGAGGTAATTCAATAAGGACTGAGGCACAATAACCTTTATAAGGAGAAAAAAAAAAAAGTGGAATGACGCGCTTGAAAATTTCCCTTGGAGCAAGAGTGGTGCGCAGAGTTTTCCAGCACCAAGAGCACGCCAGGCAACTCGCCAAGCACCCTGTGGCCTGAAATGAGTTTGCATCTAAATTTGCATAGCTCTTAATCAGATAAATGCACTCCATTAAAAACAAAAAAGAAAAAAAAAAAAACAAAACAAAACAAAACAAAAAAACCCAATAGAAAAAAAAGACATCATGCTCTACACGTATGCAGTGCTTCACAAAACCCAAGGGAGCTGCTGCAGAGAGAGGATGAGAAATGAGAGGGACAGCACAGCTTTCTGCAATCCAGCGCGTGGAAGTTGGGTGGAGACCATGGAAGGATTGGAACACTTCTCCCCGCTCAGACTGAGAGGATAAAACCTGACCATCGCAGCAAAGCAAAGTCAAAGCTCCCATCAGCAGTGAGACTGAGCCCACCAGAGGCTGCTGAAGCTGTGATGGTCACTGCAAACTAACTCACCATAGCTTTCTGTTTTCCTGATTTAAATTGAAACTTCAGCTTCAGGATGGGGGGTGTGTGTGTGTTGTGGGGGTTTTCTGCGGTCCCTTTGGGAATTTTTAAACCACTGTTCAAACAGTTCTTAGAGATTCCTAATCTTCACTGGAAGGTCAACTGGCTACACTGAAATGTCTCAAAAATCCGTTGGAAAGTTAGTAAAGGAGAAGTGAGCCAACACAATGCGCTGGCTTTGACGTCTCCTGTGAGCAGTCATGACCTGCAGGTTGAAGCTTGCTCTGAAATTAGAGAGTCAAAACTCTGGTGTGAAGTTTTCACTTGTAAGAGGCATTAAAAAAATCACCTGCTTAGCCATTAAAAATACCCTGACTTGGTCCATTAAATGTAACCCACCTCATAAAGATCTCTTTTGGATCCAAATTTATAGCTAAATTTTACTTAAAGAGGTACTTTCAGTTTCCCTAGAGAAGTTTTACACTGCTCGGCGCTGCGGGCTACATTTTTGCAGGGCAGTTGTGTGCTTGCAGTAATTGGGGCAGACAGCTCCCTAGGTTTAGGGGGTGCACTTTTCTGTAGGATGCAAAAGAACCCTTTTTTTTCTTTAATTTCTTTTTTTTTTTTTTCCTAGGCTTTGTAAACACTCGCGCTGACAATAAAAAGTGCCTCCTACGGACAAAAGGTGCAGTTACAGGAACTTGTTAGCCACCAGTAGAACAGGCTCCTAACACAGCTCCTCGTCTCCCGCCGTCTCCAGTTGCAATTCAGCTGTGCCGATGCAACTTAACTGGGAACGGGATCACTGAAACCACATTCAGGGCCACAAGAACCTCGTTTTCTTTGGTTGTGGACTGGGGTTTGCTTTGTGGTGTTTGGTTTGGGTACTTTTTTTAAGCTAGGTCATTTCATAAGATAATTCATAAGATTTCTAGGATTTAGAGACAGCCTAAACCCCACGATCTATATATCCAAGTGCATTCTGGATGAGAGAGGTAATTTCACCAGAGCTTAACAGCCACATGCAATTTCTGCAGACCTTGTGAGTATTTTCAGCACCCAGCAGCCAAATCTGCTTCTGCTTTAGCAAGCAATAATGCAATCTTACAGATGACCTGAAACCAGACTTTTGTGGGCGGGGAGGGAAGGCAAAGCAGAAGGAAGAGAGGAAGGCGACCGAATTCCTCCCAAGCTGCAGCCAGCCATCTGGGATGGCAAATGATCCAAACGTCAGTTGCGCTGGGAGAAGAAATCCTCTAACTGCAAGTTGCGATGAGAAATTTCAAAGCTGTGGGCGAGGGAGTGGGCTGGATGTTAATTTTAGTATCTGGGGCTTTCTCTTAGCTTAACTCTTTCCTCACCCCACACCAGTAAAGCAGGCTGGAAATCTATGCCAGAGGAAAAGGCCTACAGTGCTGCTTCCATCCGCGAAGAAAAAGGCAGCAGGGCATAAACGACTTTGAAAATTTTACATCATTTCTGTGCCACCTAACAGTTCTGAGAGGACCATGTTTCTGTGGTTTAGAGTAACATTTCCCGTGAATGTCTCGCCCCTGGAAATCAACACCTAGCTTGCTGTCTTCTCAGCTTGCCAAAGCACAACCTGCTGTGGTAGCGATACACGGAGAACCGGCGTGAGTTAAAAGCAACTGGTTTGAGCTGCAGGAAGTAAATCGTGTTGTGGTCAGGTGAGTGGGAATAGCCTGACAGAGCTGTGAGACAATATATGATCTTTTTCAAGTTAAATGACTAGGAAAAAGATGTTTGGGTGGAGAGGTTCCAATTTCAACATCTAAATAAGCTCGTGTGCATTGAAGCAACAAACCGGCTTCTATGGAATGAACACTACTATGTATTAAAATAAGAACGCCTTCCCCCATGAGAAATGCCTCAGTATCAAACAGAAATATGCCACGGGCCCGCATAAGATACTGCACCTTCAACAAGCAGCGGGTTTGCCTTGTGCAGAAGGCAGCCAAGAGACCTACATTTGGAACGGGGCAATTTTATTCGGGGCCCTCGCCGTTTGCCTATATGACTCACACGGAGCTAACTCCCACAGCCTGCTACAAAGGGAAGCCTGTGAGATGTTTTGGCAGCATCCTTCGGGCAGGCTCATGTGCATCACACGCTCGCCACTTCTTTTCCTCCAACCAGACTTTTTCCTGGGAGTGCACATCAAGTTGACCTCGTTTTAGTGCCGGTTTTCCAAACATTTTAAAGAAACCTGCCAGTTAAAAAAAAACCCCACAGGGCTGCAACTGAAAAAGGAGACTGCAGAGAGATGTTTTGATGGGAGGGAAGGGTGGCGTTTTGAGTCTGCTTTGAAACAGAGAAATCCCAGGGCCTATTTAGCAATTCCAGGAGCTCTCTGGAGAGGCCTGCATCATAACCAGCAGCAGCGAGCTCTTCTCACCACCATCTTCTCTGCGTCCGTTCTGTTCAGAAAGAAAAGCTCAGATGCGTTTTGCTGCAGCAGCATGAACAGAGAGAACTGTAATGGACTTTGGTAGAAACCTAAAACATATTTGGCTCTTCCCGGTATTGCCTAAAGGTAGCAAAAAAAAAAAAAATCATCAAGAAAACAGAGGTAATAATTCAGGGGGGGGCAAAAAAACCCCAAACCTGGGTGAGGGCATTTTCAAATAGGGAGTCACTGGTGACCACGGTGGCATGAAATTGCTGTCTGATGGCTGTCCATCCAAGCAGCATTTGCCCAGAAAGGCTTTTGGTCAGCAACGGCTTCAATTTTCAGTGTCCCAGCTCACAAGTGACGCAAACAAGCTGTTTTCATCCCAGCTCTTGAGACAGTGTGTGGCAACATCCCAAATAAGCCGTGGATAAAAGGTAAGCTCAGAATCCAGCCCTAGGAGACCAGCTCCAGCTGCCTAACGTATGCATTTGATGCAAAGAGGAGATGAAACTCAATATACTTTAATGAGTTCTGCTTTGAGATTTTGGTTTATTTGAAAGTAAAAATCAAAGGAGAAGTTATTAACTGATGGAGGCTGTTTGCTTGCATGGATTAAATTAAGCGAAAACAAAACCCTTGCAAATCAAACCCCCTCCGTGCCGTTTCACGAACACTGGCAGAAGGACCGCTAACGTTTTCTACTCTTTCAACACCACAGGCATACGCGTGCAAGATGGCTCCCAGCAATGTAAGCTCCTCACAATGTGCACTGAGCTCGGCCAAGGGACTCGGCTTAAGACGGTGACAGGAACAGGCCCTTCATTGTTCACTGTGCAGATCCAGCCGTGCAGGAATGGGACACTACATCCATGGTGCAGCTGAAGGGGAAACAAATTGTCTGTACACCGGCAGCAAAGGAACGAGTAGAGCTCCTGGGGTGACCAGTCAGGGTTTGCACAGCAATCTCTGGGTTCTGCTTTGGGATCTTTTGGGGATAGGGTCTGGGATCATTGGGGGACACTTGGGAAGCCTCTGAGAAACTTGAGGGTGCTGCTGTTGCTAGGTAAGGACAAGGGAAGAGGAGCTGCAAGGCCTGAGGAAGCTCTAGCAGCTCTAACGAGCATCATCAGCTCCCCCTGACCCACCCCAGGGTGGGTCAAGCACCCTATTAGCCAATGCTTGGGTGAGGTTTATAAAAAAGCCAGGCCCAAGGTGACACCACCACTAAGTGCAGAAGCTTAGGTAGAAGGGTGCTGTGAAGGGGGGGGCCCTCAGCTGGAGCTTCTCCAGTGTAAGCAGTCTCAGTTATGGTGGTGGCAGCAGCCCCTGCTAGGGTAGAGGTTTTTGAAGCAGGCAGAGCTGTGGATGATGGGCGCAGCCCCCTGAGCCCCATGCTGCAGGACCTTCCTGAAGTAAGAGAGATGGCTCTCTGTCCTGCCTGAGGTATGTCACCTTTGAGGAGCTGTGGTGCCAAATGAAGGAGTTACAGGAGGAAGCAAGCAAGCTGCACAGCATCACAAGTTTCATGTGAGACAGATGGGATCTCTCCTCTGGGATTCAGCAGCTTGAAGAGCCTCAGCTCCATCTGCCATAGAGAAGCAGGCAGTGCCCACCTCTACCACCAAGGTAAATGAAACCTCTGGAAAAGGGGAAGGCTGGAAGGGGGTGACTTCTGGCACTAAAAGGAAAGTTCCTGCTCCACCTAAGGGCTTCTAACTGCAAAACAGGTTCACCACACTTGTTAAAGAGGAGCCAGATGTGCCTTTAAGCCAAAGATAGGAGCCACTTGACCCTAAATGACCCAAGACCTCTAGGAAGAAGGTATGAGTGATTGTAATGACTCCTTGCCGCAGGGGAAAGCGGTACCTGCTCGGCAACCTGTCCTCTAGAGAGGTTTGTCACCAGCCAGTGGCTCAGATCTGTGTTGTTGTGGAGGGACTGCCTGAGCTTGTCCCACCTTCTGACTGCTACCCCTGCTGTTCTTCTATGGGGGCATCAATGATGCCATTGGGGCAACCTGGAGAGTGCCAAGTGACTATGGAGATCTGGGGGGGGTAGCAGTGAAAGGCTTGGAGGGCCTGGTGATGTTCTCCTTGGTGCAGGTCAACGGCTGGTTGCAGAACTGGTATTGGCACCAGGGTTTTGGGTTTTGTGACTATGGGATCCTGCTTGTGGAGCAACATCTGCTTGGGAGGAATGGGATCCAGCTCACTGAGACAGGTAGTAGGATGGCAGCCCTTATTCCCCCAAACCCTTTCTGGCAAGTAAGCATGTTGGGGTTCTTCTCTGAAGTGTATGTAAGCTTACGAACACAGTGTGGGGAATAAACATGGTGAGAGAGAGACCTGTGTGCAGCTGGAAGCCTGTAGTCTTGTTGGGATCACAGACGTACGGTGGGATGGCCCTCATGGGATGACTCCAAGTGTTGCAATACAGGGATATAGGCTCTGTAGGAAAGATGTGCTGGAGAGAAGGGGGGGCTGGTAGAGCCTCACTTGATGCAAGAGGACAGCTGGAATGTGTGGAGATTTGTCTGGGGGTTGACAAGGAGCCAACTGAGAGCTTATGTGTAAGGATTAATGAGAAAACAGACAAGGGTGATGCTGCTGTGGGAGGAAAAAAAAAAAAGTAGATGAGGCTTGCTTCCAGCTGTATGTAGAAGGCCTCACATTTGCAGACCCTGGCCCTCATGGGGGAGCTCCAACCCCCCTGGCCTCTGCAGGAGGGATAACACAGGAGAGCATAAGCAATCCAGGAGGCTCCTGTTCTGCCGGACCTCGTATTCCCCTCCAAGGAGGGGCTTGTTGGGGATGAGAAGCCCACCTCAGTGCTGTGTCCAGCTTTGGGCCCCCCAGAACGGGAGACAGGGACATAGTGGAGAGAGTCCAGTAAAGAAGCACTATTATGATGAAGGGACTGGAGTGTCCCTCCTATGAGGGAAGGCTGAGGAGAGAGCTGTGCCTGTTCAGCCTGGAAAGGGAGGGTTTGAGGGAGGGATCTTGCTGTATATAAAAACCTAAAGGGAGAAGTTGGAGCCAGACTCTTTTCAGTGGTGCTCAGTGAGAGGACCAGATGCAAGGGGCACAAACTGAAACTGAGAAGGTTCCTTCTGAATGTTAGGAACCCTTCTTCACTCTAGGGGTGATGGAGCATCAGCAGAGGTTGCCCGGAGACATTGTGAAGTCTCCATCCTTGGAGAGTTTGTAAAGGCATCCGGACACAGGACAGGGCAACTGGGTTTTGGTGGCCCTGCTTGAGTTGGACAAGATGACCTTCAAAGACACCTTCCAGCCACAACCACTTTGTTCTGTAGGGCTCTAGGCTCAAAGCAGCACAGTTGTGAGGGCTCAGCTTGATGCCCAGAGCAGCTCACCAGTTCTTCAGGCAGCAAATACTGAAAGCAGAGCAGGAAGGCTTTAAATAATACCACTAATAATAAAAAAAGGCAAACTGAAGCTGGCATTATGTAATGTCTCGCTGCTAGTCTCCTAAAAGCAACACATGCAGAGTATGATTCACTTCTCCCGTCACCAATATAACTTGGTATAAATCAACAGTAACTTGAAGGAAGCCACTCTGAGGAAAATCAAGCTCGTAAAGTACGAGAGAGCAGTAATTTCACAAAACAGGGCCAGAGGCTTTCAAGCTCATAAAAGCTAACTCTCTACAGGCAAGGGCCAACAGGCATTCAGAATCGAAAGCATCACACATCACCTTTTGAGTAATATAATCCCCTGAAACCAAATAAATACAATGCCTCTGTGGGCAAAAACATAGGAACAGGATTCAGCAGTAGTTTTGTCTTTCGGCAGTAGTCAGTCATTAACATAAATGAGCAGCAACAAAACCAAACAAGTTTATAACCCAGTTCAACACCCACATCCCAAAAATGTGTAACTACAGTGGCTTGATTCCCCTCGACGACAACAAAAGAGAATTTCAACTGAAAGCGTAAACGCTCACCAAGGCCAATATTTGGCTTTGCAGATTCTGATTGCCTTCAGGGTAAATTATCAGTGATTACAGCTAATATCAGGATGCAGTGTGAGGCACTAAAAAGAGCTAATTATGAGGAAATGAGGAATTATCTGCTGTTGAAACAATAGATCAATTATGAGGTACATGCAGCTCGGTAGCTGCAGAACAGCATTCTTAGGCTCTGAAGGTACTGCCTCCTCTTTCTCATCAACCAAGGAGAACCCGCAGTTATAAAGCTTAATTATCCTCCAGAAGCTCCAGCTTGCTGACTAATTAGCCTCTTGTTGAGACAATACAGGAAAGGGCCTAATTCCAATTGTCCACAAAAACAGGATGGCCCAGGCACGGTCCCAGCTCTTCCCTATGCATTCATTTCTCTTGTCCAACCGGTGAGAACATAACAGCCTTGATATCCTGGTTCTGGACAACCTAAAAACATCAGTCCTCAGCCTAAAATAAACCCCGGGAAGGAAACTCTGGGAGGTGGGGGTACTGCTAATGAGAAAGCAATGTGTCTGAAGCAGTACGTAAGGGCAGGCAAGAGTGCTCCTGCTGCCGCTTTCCCAAGGCGTGTTGGGCAAAATCCCCCTTTGCTCCTATAGATGCAAATTTTGCTCCTATCGATGGAAGTAGAGACCCATTTGTGGTGGTTTCATGCAGAGAGACTGAGGTACGTTTGATGGTCACGCTACTACAGCAGTTGCATCACCAGGATGCAGTTAAGAGCAGTTAAACCCCAAGATTTACAGTCAAAATTGTAAGGAAGATAAAGCTTGAAGTTTTTGGGAAGGCTGCTGCGGTCAAGAGCTACCCCAGCCAAGAAACCGGATCTCGCCGTGTGCAACAAAATACCACTAAAAAGGAGCAAAAGCCTCTGGCAAATGGGTTCATCCAGCACCTCCCATCATCCCAGTACAGTACACGTTTGATGCCTGAGCAAAACAGAGTGTCTGCAGTAACGCGTTATTCAAGAGCATACTTTTAGCCGAGTTTATTGCCTAGCAAGTGCAAATACTCATTATGGTTAATAAAGCAGTGTTGATATTTGCAGTGAGCAAACACACAGGAAGGGAACATTTCAGACCACATCTGCTTCTTACTGAGATGGAAGGAAAAAATCTCCCGTGTCTCCCATCCGAATGACTTCATTGAAAATAGCTGTTATTGTGCTGAATTCTCACAGAAACTGCTCTTTTCTCAGTGAACCAGAATGCCCTTCAAAATCCCCCTCCTTGAGGGCCAGCCTGGACTTCCTGCTGCTGCATCGGAGCTTCCTGGTGACAAGTACTCAGGTTTGTTCCTGCTCTAGCCCCACGAGTCACGGGAGCAAAGGAAAAACAGACAGTTTGTTCCCAGGCAGGTTTTTAAATCCTGCAGGGGAGGATATTCAGACCTCAGAGCCGTGTTTCGCTCAGTCTGGAGATACATGTCTTCTCCGTCACTCCGTTTTGCTTCCTGCTTGGGCCACAGAGTCCTAAGGGTTATAATTTGTCGGCCAAAATATACTGTCTAATTTTCCTGAAGCCCCTCGTCCTGCCCAGCCTTTTTAAAACCTTTCTCTGGCGGGCTCCAGAGCGGTGATGAAATGAAATACGGATTGTGCATCCCTCTGTTCTGTCACCCAGTTTAGATGGATAATTTACACCAGTGGGACAGCTGCACCAAATCTTATTTCCAAAAAAGTGTCCTGAAAAACCACAAAGATTAAACCCATGAATATCCACGCTCCCAAAAAGCCCACTGAGTGCGAGGTCAAGATTAATTACCGCTTTAACCAGAGCATTACTGCGGGTGTGCAACAGAAGGTATCTTGCACGTGGGCCCCGGGGGAAGGCACGCTCTGCTGCGAGCGCTGCTCACGTTCTTGTTCCTGCTGCCTGCACGAGGTACACCAAGAAGCAGGTGAGCGCAGAAAAGGTGAAAAGGGAAAATGTCAGCGACTCTTCTTACAGGAGAGATGCTCGAAGCTGTGAAAAGCTAAACACTTGGGTCCACCTACGGATTGGAAAAGTTTATCCCAGGGCAATGACACAAGCAAGAGGCCTGGCATTGAACAGACTCAAGCTTGGACTGGCATCCAGTTAAATCAATAAATGCCTGTAAATATTACTACAATAAACTGAAAAGAGGAAAATAATGTGTTTTGGAAAGTAAATTCTAATAGAAGATGGCAGGCAGATAGTTTTGGATACCATGTTGCCCTAGCAAACATAGGTCCAACATTCCAGCCCCAGGACACCCCAAATGTGAAATGCAGAAAAAAGCTTGGCCCCAGCAGGACCATTTGCGGAGAGAGTCTTGACAGAGCAAGGCTCTTATCGTGCAATGAAGCAGCAATCTCAGAGCACTTTTAAATCCAGACCCAAAGCAAAGAGAGCACAAGAGCCAGTGAGAATACAGAGCAGACACAGTAAAAGGAGCATCTAAGATTGGTTCTGCCATATCAAACTGTACACAACCTCTAAATAAGGCTGAAGGATAATCAGAAGTACATATATATTTATATACACCATGTCAAAGGTCAGTTTCTGCTGGGAAGAAACCAAAGGATCGGCCTCCTGCATCCCACGCCAAGGTCTGTGTGGGCACAGATGAGAGCGAGCTGTCCCCCAGCTTTAGGAGCCAGCCAAACTACTAGAAAAAAAAAAAAGAATCATTTACAGGGAGCCAAAATCAAACCCTCCAGACACGGAAAAGATGCTGCGATTTGCTTTTTGAGAGACAAACTCCTACCCAGCCTCACCTTGCAAAACTTGGGCTCCACAAACATCCCCCAGCTTTAAATCGTAGCTACCCAACTACCCCATCCCCTCAACACCCTCACCTGACCCTCCACTATCCTCCTCCTACTTA
>JANIJG010004320.1:18408-34588 GCA_024611175.1 Megaceryle torquata | reverse complement strand
CCCTGCTCTCAGCAGGGGGGTTGGACCAGATGACCTCTGGAGGTCCCTTCCAACCCAGACATTTCTATGTTTCTATGAAATGATTCATAAACCTGCTACTTGCATAATAATGTGGGACTGTTGCAGGTAGGATTATTTTCCACTGTCACAAAATAAAATAAGTAAGTTTCTGTCAAAGCTTCCACAATATGACCATCGGCACAACCAACAAAACCAACAGAAAAGGGAGTGGGAATCAGCACATAACCTTTTGTGACAATAAAGAGAATTTTCCATTACTTCAGCTGCCATCTGGTCACTAAAAGACTATGTGACAGAAAGTTTGGTTGGAAATGCAAAGTTTAACAAAATTTTTCTTTCACAATTCAGTGAGTTAAGAAAACCCCAACAAATTAAAATGCAAAAACATGAATTAAATCAATGAATGTCACATAAGATCACAGTTTTGCTGCAGCATCTTCCCTGAAACTGGCTCATGCAACTAGTAAAGTCCCACAGTGTGACTTCTGAAATGGTGAGAGAAGATGTCTGGGTTCATCCAAGAATTTTGACTACACAATAAAAGTGACATTCTTCTTACAGCTATTATTACAAAGTCTACCCAGAAAAAAGGCAGAGATCAAATCATTTAAAGGAAACTAGAGTCCAATATAGCAGAAAGATGTTTTGTTTTCCTTGTCAGGAAAAGGAAAACATCTTTCCTGAACAGAAAACCTTTTTAACTAGACTCCCTATGCCAGCATGCTAGACTCTTTCTCTCTGTGGAGCAATCAGTCATAAATTACCAAGTAGACAGCATCCGGGAACTCAAATGCAGAGACATCAGCACAGGTGAAAGAATCTGTTGTTCTGAACATAAATCTAACTGAGCTGGACCACTGAAAGAGCAGGCTCATTAGGTTCAAAGACTCAAATCCACCTGGGTCCATATTGTTGCTATTGCCATAACCACACACAGATCCTTTCTGAGTTTTGTCATGATCTTTGAGCCATAGGGATAAGTAGAGCGTGCATCAGAGTAGCTCTGAAAAATATGAATGAGTCATTCAGAATGGACCTCTGGCTCTTACTGATCCTACAGCAACTACTGAAATTGGTATTGAAACTTATCAAAACAAAGCTGTTTTGGCAAAGTACCATTTTGGGAAAACATCCAAAGGCTTTGGATCTGAGGATGAGATTTGGCTTTGGCTAATGGTTTCCAAACAGATTTGTGCTGATACAATCATCTAGTAAACTCTAGAGACCAGAAAAATTAAAAGTTTCACATTATAGTACAGTCCTCAAAAAATCAGATGTCGAATTCCTACAGAAGCTGACATAAAGGCTTTCACCAGCAGTTATTTACTGCTATATTCTTGTCAGGATCATGATGGACCTAACTTGCTCCAATAAACTACAGTCCCAAAATATTTAGATGCAGGTCAGTCTCCAAGGATCCCACTGCACCGTCCTTCCTTAAACTTACAGCTCACTTATAAACTCCCTAAACTTGAATGGAGGCAACCATAATCCTGCTGAAGGGTTTTGCTTGAATTGGTTGTAGATAAACACATGATGAATCAGAACCATGTCCAAGGCATTCTGCAAAATCTGAGAACCCAGACCACGGTGTTTGAAAACTAGGTATACATCAGGCACATCTGTAAGAGTTGCAAACAAATTCCAGTATCATGTACAATATAAATACACTCCAGTTGAGGTAGGGATGTATGCAGATGCTGGAGCAGTGCCAGAATTAATTTATGAGGCACAGAATATCTGCTGAAGATACTATTCCTGAATCTAAAACTCCCACTAAATTCTGTGCTCTAAGTTGGGAGAACGTAACAGACTCACTATCAGCATCTTCTGAGAAGTGATAAGGCCAAGTGCAAGGTTCTGCACATGAATTCTCTGTTCAGAGCAGTGCTGCTCTTTATCTGATGTTTTATTTATCCTTCTCTAGCGACTTTCAAGACCCACCTGGATCTGTTCTTGTGTGGCATGCCCTGGGTGATCCTGCTCTGGCAGGGGGGTTGGACTTGATCATCTCCAGAGGTCCCTTCCAACCCCTACCATT
The DNA here is from genome assembly GCA_024611175.1 of Megaceryle torquata. NCBI lineage: Eukaryota > Metazoa > Chordata > Aves > Coraciiformes > Cerylidae > Megaceryle > Megaceryle torquata. The sequence continues at coordinate 32,526 of JANIJG010004320.1, read as the reverse complement.
CTAGGATTCTATGATGTGCATAAGCTTATAAAAACCCCTTTGTTGTGGCTGAATATGATCTGCCAAAAATAGCACAGCTAAATTGTGCCTCTTGTTCTATGAGCTGCGTTGCTAACATAATTTTTTCCTGTGGTCAGCTTCTTCTGGTGCAGCTATCAAAATGCCAGAAAAAGGAGTCAAGAAAATTAGGTAAATGTGGGCACGGAGAGAAGTTCTGAAGGGCCAAAGTAGAGGACAGGAATTTATTACATAAATAAACAGATCTGAATATGTGTCTGTAACAGGACATTTCTAATCTCATTTTATGCCTAGGAGCCAATGTCTTCAGTTTGAATCACCTGTCTCTTCATCTGGGAGAAGTGTTTTTTCCTTAAAACTGCCCCTCAGTGCTCTCACAATCTTCCATACTAACATTGGACTCGTGTAAAGCATTGGACACAACATCCTTGTCTCTAAATTAGAGGGACATCGATTTGACCAATGGACCGCTCAGTGGATAAAGAATTGTCTGGATGGACACACTCAAAAGAGTTGTGGTCAATGGCTCAATGTCCAAGTGGAGATCAGTGACAAGTGGCGTTCCTTGGGGATCCGTACTGGGACCAGTACTATTTAATGGCTTTGTCAGTGACATGGACAGTGGGATTGAGACACTCTCAGCAAGTCTGCAGATGACACTGAGCTGTGTGGTGCAGCTGATACGCTGGAGGGAAGGGATGCCATCCCAAGGGACCTTGACAGGCTGGAGAGGTGGGCCCATGCCAACCTCATGAGGTTCAACAAGGTTCTGCACCTGGGACAGGGCAATCCCAAGCACAAATACAGGTTGGACAATGACTGGATTGAGAGCAGCCTTGCAGAGAAGGACTCAGAGGTGCTGGTGGTTGAAGAACTGAACATAAGCCAGCAATGAGGGCTTGCAGCCAGAAAGCCAACTGCATCCTGGGCTGCACCAAAAGCAGCACAGCCAGCAGGTTGTGGGAGATAATTCTGCTCCTCTACTTTGCTGAGACCCCACCTGGAGTACTGGGTCCAGCTCTGGAGTCATCAGCACAAGAAAGACCTGGACCTGCTCGAGCAGGTCCAGAGGAGGGCCATGAAAATCATCAGGGGGCTGGAGCACCACCCCTGTGAGGACAGGCTGGGAGAGTTGGGGTGATTCAGCCTGGAGAAGAGAAAGCTCCAAGGAGACCTTATAGTAGTCCTACGGGAAATATGGAGCAGGACTCTTTTATCAGGGAGTGCAGTGACAGGACAAGGGGTAACAGTTTTAAACCGAAAGATGGTAGATTTAGATTAGATGCAAGGACGAAGTTCTTTACTGTGAGGGTGGTGAGACACTGGAATAGGTTTCCCAGAGAAGTGGTATGTGTCCTCTTCCTGGAAGTGTTCAAGGTCACGTTGGACAAGACTTTGAGCAACCTGATCTAGAGGGAGGTGTCTCTGCCCCTGTCAGGGGGGTTGGAACTAGATAATCCTTAAGGTCCCTTCCAACACAAACCATCATCCCTCAATTCTATGAAGATGACTTCCTAGGAACCACTGGATGCAAAGATACACATCTCAGGTGTATAAATGTTTTCATTAGACCCTAGTAAGTTATTCACAGTGAAGCTGATGTTCATCTTTAAAAGTAAGTGAATCTTTTCAGTTACCTGGAGATGTTAGCTTGCTACCTGCAGTCTGATACTGCAGATCCAAACCACTACCTACGTACTTCCCATGCGCTAACCATACTGGAATGGGAAAGGAGGAGATTTCAACACTAAGATGCAAATCGCTACACATATTTGAGGAAAAGGATTGCTGAAGAAAAGGAAGCTGAAACAAAGAGCAACATAACAAGGGGTAAGGATACCTCTCCACCTTTTAACTCTTCTTTCCTCAACTAGGAAGGATTCAGTTGGATCTCTTTACCATCCAGTCCTGGAAGAACACCTTACAATGATGGATCAGGATGAGGAATGTGCTTCTGCACAGTCTCCCCACTGTCCCCACTAAGTGCACTTCAGCAAGCATCACAGAGAAATCTTAGGGAATATAAATGGGATGAAACCAAACATGAAAATGCATTTCAGAAGTGCACCTACTGCACTCCAGATATAAACAAACAGTAAATCCCTGGCACAGTGGATTGGAGTTAGTGGCTCCAAGCTCAGCTTCTGCCTGCCAAACTCTTCCCAGATGCCAAGTAAATGGCTCAAGGAATGCAAAGAGGCAGCCAGGCTAGGTCCAACTAGACTTTTAACCCAAATAGACACTTCCCAGAAAAGCCATGTGCTGAGAAAACTGAATTAGGCAGCAGATGCCTGTAAACCTCTACATTACAGTTGTCTCCTCTCAGAGGACTCTAAGGATCATGGTTGTTAGTGGAATTTGGATTATTTCACTAGGAATTTTGAGAATTCCTCCACAGGAGCTACTAAAATAAAAAGGCTAAATCAACAGTCAGTAGGTGAACACACTCATTTTACACACATTTAACTTTCTTGAAGAAGAAAAACCAGCCATATTTCCTTGCTTCAAAGTCAAGCAAGTAGGATTTGACTGATAAGGGAAGGGGGAAACCTCAATCTGTTATTGAATTAAAAAGAGAAAATAGTATTTTTTATTGAAACACTGATAAATGTGTAATGTAGTAGACCCCCTAACCCAAAGAAAGGACTGTTCTGAAGGTTTGGTTTTTTTTTTTCCTGCTTCACCTATGTGATTTTCTGGGGAAAAAAAAAAATTCTAACAGTTTTGGAAAGACTGCTTAGAACAGTTTGGGTAACGAGCCAGAATTGCCTGCTGATGTCATCCCTTCTCTCCACTTTATTTAAAAAATAAATTGTATTGAAGACATATGAATACTATTTCCTTTTCACTGTGAATGAGGTGTTTCAAAGGCCAACCCTGTATGTTGGGCAATTTGAGTATCACAAGCCTAAAGACCTTGAAACCATGATTTGTCTTTTGACTACACAGTCCCATCTTTGCTACTGACAAAGAGGAACAGGCAGAAACCAGGTACATTAGTGTTAAAGATTTTCAGTATCTATTAAAGCAAAAACTGTGTTAGCTTCTCTTAAGGAACCTTGCTGTGGGAACTTTGCAGAGATCAACTCCTGTTAAAAAGTGTCATGGCAAACATTTTCTGCCAAGTCAGTAAGCAGTGGTAACTGTGTGCCTTACTTTTCTTAGTTTGCATGCAGACTAATGTAGCTGTTAACCACTGGCAACAGATTTGTAAACCCACCTAAATATGCACAGTTATAACTGTGCCCTTTCGTAATCCACTACAGCTAATTTGAACCCAGGGACTAGGACTGAATACACTTAATTCTTTCCAAAGGACATTACCTTGGACTTGTCTACACTGAGTTTGGTTTCCCATCATTGTGTCTCCATCCATTCTGCTCCTCTAGTCTTGACTAGCTTTAGAAACTCTGTCATCATAAGTTCTTGCATAGTAGCTCTCTTCTTCAGATGCCTAACAAACAAATACAGGTCTCAGTACAGACCTGCAGATGTGCAGTCCACAACTTACTGTTTTGCAAGCTTAAATAATTCTTTCTGAACTAGCTCATTTTCATAGTGAATTAAATGTAAAGCTAAATAGCTTTTTTTTTTAAACAAACCAAACCAAACCAAACCAAACCAAACCAAAACCAAAAACAAACCAACAATCAAGCAAGCCAACAACTGCACTGCACAGAACCTCCTCCAGTTTTACTAAGTCAATCATGGAAGACTGCAATCCTTCATGGCAAATGCCACAGGCACAAAAAGGTTATGAGCTGCAGGAGTACAGGATGAACTCAATTTACATGACAGCATAGCGATTTCAAACACAGCACCATTAAGTATAATGATCCACTTAAATATGCTGGCACAGGACCAGTAGGGCTTTCCTTACTTCTTAACATGTACTACCACTCTCCCTTCAGAAGAGTGTCTTCTTTTGGCAAGTCCCCTTTTGACACATTCCCCAACACATGCCACTGTCCATGGATCCCACTCCCATGACCCATGACTCCCACTCCCAAGACCCATGGTCTTGGGAGGCTAAAGATTGTCACAGGCTGACAGTATTCTCCCATCACTGAGCTTCTTGAGGCTTAGTAGTGAGAATTTATAAAGGTCCATTTAATCCCATTCTGACTCTGACCTCAGCACCATTTTCTAAATGAGTAATTATGTAAATTTCACAGAAAGTTCTCAGATTATTCAACCTAAGATTTCTTTTAGATTAGGATTACATCTCCCCCAACCCTTGCACCTTTTCTAAAGGAATTCCAGACTTGATGCTGAACTGAAAGTCCTGGAGCAACCTGCTAAACCAAACAGCAAGTGGAATAGGAGCAGCTGAAGCATGTGTCCTTTCTCACTGAACCACCTTAGACCTGACCAGCGAGATGGCACAGGTGGCTGAAGTGAAATTCATGTCCACTCTGTATTCTTTGGAGTGACTGTCAAAGAGGCCACCCAGCACAGTAGACTCGGTGAGTTTAAGAGTATAGGTATCTGCATCCATAAGACACACTGGCTCCCTTCACACAAACCAGATGCAGATACAAAACTCACACCGGGTTTGAAGATGCAATAGGGAGAAGCAGCAAGTTCTCTCTTCATCACCCTGAGCATTTTGATTTGTAAGCCTGTGCTTTTATTCCAGTTACCCAAGAATATATTCAACCACCATATCAAAGCTGAATAATGACCAATGGGATGAGTAGTCCATCTCTAACATGATCACAGCACAGACGCTCTTGAGCTGATTACAAATCTTTCTGCTAGATTCTGATCACCTCACCCATACTTTATCTTCTTGCAGTGGGGTCAATGGAAAACCCCCAAATATCATTCTGCTTTTGCAGGACTTCTCCATGAATTGTGATTGCTTCCACTCTCCTTCTTTGACTATGCAGACAAGCTCAGTGCTGGTCCCACTTGAAATATCTGGCTTCATGAATCTTTTTTTAATGCACACCCTCAATTTGTAGTTGGATTTCCCAGGATAAAAACCCCACGGTTTGTTTCAGACCAGAATGATTAAGAAGATACAAATAAGAAAATGTCTGTCCCAGGAAACAAACATCCTTGCAACTACTCAGCAATTTCTATTGAAATCCCACCAGTCTTCTTATTTCTTGATAGATGGGGACAGCTAGTTCTTTGGCTTTCTCTGCTCCATCCTCTAAAACCTTTATCAGATGGGATTTGTCTTCCTGAAGTTTCTTGATTTCATTCCTGATAGGTGCAAATTTTTGAATAACTGACTCTGCTACCACCATTTTGTAGCGAGCAGTGTCCAGACCAGCAGCTTGGTGCAGCACTTCTTTGATGCTAAGCCCCATTACTGCAGCATGAATGGACACCAGATTGGAGACACCAGGGCGAGCAGTTGGGTCGTAGGTCACCTCAGAGGTAAAGTCAGTCACAGCTTTGCGGAATTTCAGCACTATGTCATCAGGGCTGTCTGCTATGTTAACAGTAGCTAACTTCTGTGGGTCTGACTTGGACATCTTCGCTGCTGGATCTCTGAGGGATTTTATTTTCTTTGTTGTACCTCAAAAGAAAAAAAAAGGAAAACAAAAAAAGAAAAAAAAAAAGAAAAGGAATAATTATGAACACACGTAGAATCTTACGACAATTGCTAAGAACACTTTGCAGCACCATGATGAAGCTGTTTATCCTTGCTTAAAAATGAGTTGCTACAGCAATTGCATATGGTCCTGTTTAATCCTTATGTCCCTTCTGTTCTTCTAAGCCACTTTCCTCCTCCCATAAGCTAAATGAAAACCTGCTCCATTTCTCCCCTCACTGGGCAGAAACTTCTGCTGGGACACTCCCTAATATTTTCTGTGCCTCCATGCCTATTTTCCCCCGAAACTCTCTCCTCCCTTGTATTCCTGGCACTGGGGACAAGTTACCCAAAGGGCATGGACTGCACATGACTGAAAGGTTCTCCAACGGTGTAGAAACACGTCAAATCCACTGGTAAAATAAAGAATACCAGAACAGTTAATCTCCTTACTTTAGGAAACTCTTCTACCCCAAATCTTTTGGTAATTTTTCTAAATATCAATAAAGACAGAAAGTTCCCTCACTGGACCCTAACCAGCTCCATTAAAAGGAAGACAGTGCTCAAATAAGAAAGGTGTGGATATTGTACAAACTAGATAGATGCATGTATAGATAAGATAGATGCATATATATGAAACAGAATAGCAGGATTAGGGGAATATTGCAAAGTACTTTCTTTAACAGCATCAACTCAAACAAGAAACATCATTCATGGAGTACACAAAGTATCAGTAATCTAGTAAGTACTCAAGTACTCACACCAACTGTTTTTAGACACCCAATACAGACAACTAAATTATCTGCATAGTTCTCATAGACAGCCTTTATACTCAGTGAAACAGCAAGTGTTCTTCCAGGGTCCAATTCAGTCTGCCCCAGAAAGTGCTTTGTTCTCAGTCACCTTTTGGAAGGGTCAATATTTCTTTTCTGTAAATTTGAAGGAGTTCAACTAATCTAACCATTTACAACTAGTGAGTTTGAATAGGTGCTTAACTCCACTCATCTCAGATAGTTCATTGGTTTGCATCTACTACTTGTGAACTTATGAAGGCGTGCTTTTCACGAGGGAAGTGAGAGGTTAGTTTGTTATTGTGGGGTTGGTGTGGTGGTTTTTTGTTTGTTTGTTTTTAACTGAGCTTTTTATTTCCTGGGAAACAGTCTGACCTGCATCATAGGCTACACTCAGCTGCTCATTACAGTGCTTACTATTTAATTGCTCATTAGAAAATGCAGCACTTGCAATACTTCGTATTCTCCAAGCTCCAGTCTGGGTCTTACACCATTTTTGTCACTGCGGCTTGAAAATTGAGAAAGGTTTATTACTGCCTGTCTTTTCTAAGGTGAGAGCTCCTTGCCCTTTTGGGGGCGAAGGTCTCTGCTGTGCATTCCTCTACATTACTTACAACAAAGATGCAATGCTTCTTCCTTGCCCAATTCTTCACGTTTCTTAACGAACATGCCATTTGCGCCATCTGACTCCTCCTCACCCCCCGGCCTATGACCTTATGGCTCAAAAATGGCCACGAAGATTTTCCTTATAAGTCTCTCTGAGTCTAAGCTCAAAAATGCAAGGTCTAAGCTCTTTGAGAGACTCTTACTGAAATAGGCAAGTATATATTAAAACACACTTAAAAGACTTTTGTGCACTGTACCAATAAACCTACAAGCTGTTTGGCTTTTATGCAAACATGTAACACTTAGACACTGAAGAATTCTTCTTGCTAGAAGTCTCTTCTCTTGTTGCTTACGTGTCTCCTGAACGAGCAACATGGAGCAGAGACCCTACTCTTAAAAGGTCCAACATTTGAAAAGCTGACTGACAGCAGCAGAGTGCATCTAGCCCCCTGGACTAGAATACCAGACATCATATAAATTCCTCTACTAGAGATTTGTAAAGCCTTATGTCTATCCTGGTTCAATTTCACAGCCTCTAATCTTTTGTTGTTAGTTTTTAATTTTCCACTCCCTTAGCATCAGTTTGCTCCTTCTTCTCAGTCCCTGGAACTATTTCCACAATATTTAAATCCATCTTCAACCTTGAAATGCAGTTAGGGAGGAAGAAAAAAAAAAAAAATCAAACCAAGATCAGCTCACTTAAAATGGCTTTGGGCACAGGAAAGAATTCTCCATATTTCTTGTTGAAATGTTGTGCTATATCTTGGGCTAGTTCCAGGTGCAGGACTTGATCTTCTCCAACAGGAACATGTGTCGACCTTTTAATAAAAGACAGATACAGGAAACTCAGCAAAGCGCTCTGGTTCTGCTGAAGTGTTACTCAAGACTGTCACAGCTTCTGCCATGACTGAGGGCCAGACTGAGCCAAACACTCAGTGCCAGCTAGATATAGGTGCTGTGGAAACAAAATCCCAAATTGACTGTATCCCAGGACGAGTCTGCTTTTTGTGCTGAACTGAAGGACATCTCCAAGGGCAAAAATAGCCCTTTGTAAAAACATATATGGTAAATATACCAATAAGAGCAAAGCATGAAACTCAACTCAAAGAAAGGTCTTTGTAGTATCTCCCACTGACTCTTTAGAGATCAAAGAGCACGTGCTACAGTGTGTGAACAAAGCAAGAAAGATCTGCAAGGCATAAAACCCAAGCGCTTCGCCTTGTCAAGGCTCAGGCAAACATAACTGTTGTTGAGAAGTTAGTAGCGTGGATTTATCAAGGGAAGGAAAGAAGAGAGCAGTTCTTCCTCATGGGTCACCACTGGATAAATATCATGTGGCAGTAGAGGCACTGGCCCACAAGTGTTATCGTTCATTGATTAGAACTATTAGGATCAAAGGATCACTTGTTCTTCTATATTGAACTCAGTAGCTTGAATGCATTTCTGGAGGAAAACACAATCTGCAGCAGAGAATGTGAGGAGGTGAAGAATCCATTACTTCCCCTGGTGATTCTTTCCCACAGTTAATCATACTTGCTAAAAATGTATGATTCTTTTAGATGAGGCAGACTTGAAGTCTCGCCAGCTTTTGATTACTCTCCCTTCCCCCAGCAGATTTTATTTTTTTTTTCCTAAGGTTTGTGGGGTATTCAGCTCTGAATCCTGGATATGTTCCAGTGTAAGAAAGTTCACAATGTATCTTTTAAGTTTCCAGAAAATTTCAGTTTAACATGGTACTCCTTCCTTCAGATTCTGAGTTACTAGGTTGACATCTAGGAATCAATTTGTCTCCCCTTATTCCTTACTAAACAGTCACCAAGGCAACCTAAAAACAGTTACAGTAGCCAATAGGAAATCACACTGGCCTACACCTAACAGAAAAAAACCCAAAACAACTGGTTACCATAATCAATATACTTTAAGCAGGTCAAAAAAAATGTTTCCATATGCCAGAATGGTTCCATATTCACAAAGTTTGCCACTAAACAGAAAACATATTGTCTTTATAAATGCTCCTGCATGATTCTTTGTGTTTTTCCTTGCTGGTTTTTAAAATATTTTTGTCCTGGTGCTATTTTTATCCCTTTCTGTCATATATTTACCTTCTGTTCATTTTCCTGTCTCTTTGATCCTTGGTTCATCTGAATTAGTAGTTTCTCCCCCTCCTTAAGCTTTTAATTCTTCTTCATGACTGCCGTTCCCTTCCTGTGTTTCCATTTTCCCCTGATACTTATTCCCTATATTATGTTTTTACATTAAAACATTTCTTATTAAAGATATTATGTCAAATTTCTTCAAAGAGATATTGTTTCTCTTTCACTTCCTTGTTTTGTGCTCTGTCTGGACAGCCTGCTGTTCATGCACATGGTGGCAAACGAAACGCAGGTTTCACTAAGGAATGATGAATCACATGATCTTACTGGAGATGGAGGAGACAGAGTTGAGCTCAATCAAAACAAGGTGATTTCCGATAGTCATCTAAATTCCACCTTTAAAAACTGCTTCAAAATCAAATAGGATTGACTGCTTAGATAATCATTGTAATGTTCAAATTCATTCTGACTTTCGCTTGCTTCCTATTATTTTTAGTTAAAATTCAAGTGAATTAGAAATACCATCTACTGGTCTTCTAATATTACTGTTTTCCCCTACTAATAATAATCCTACTTAGGATTAAATTTCTTTAGATAGAATTTTCTAGGTTAACAACTGGCTAATTTTGGTTACTCTGTCCTCCTTAAGTCCCCGTCCTCATAGTTCTGTATTACTTCTCTGTCCCAACAAATATTCAGAACTTCACTTCAGAACAATTCCACAAGGTAGACACTCATAACATAAAAATAATTAATGCATAGTGCATTGCCTCCAACATTTACTTACAGAGAAAGTTTAAAACATATTATGAAATACAACCAGTCACAGCAATGCACTACAGTTCTATCAGCTATGCTATGCACTTAAGCATGCGGAGTCATCAGTCCCACATTAAAGTGTATTTCTATTCCAGCACGTAGTACACCACAGACAGAACTAACTAGTCCAGGCACCATGATTAAGTAAATTATTCACTTTTTCATCAGTATCAACAGGCTTACACAGAATCCCACATTAATATGGGTATACTATATACAGTTAGTTTAAGTATCTCTGCAGTACACCGAGATAAAACAAAAAAAAAAAGAATGTATGTGAATGAACAATTAGTGTTACAATTCCCGGAGAGTTATTCTGAAGTAACCAGCATCAGGTTTACAGCCCTGTCAACTGCTTTCAAACCAAGCTAGATTTTCACCAGCCACTTGAGAGGTAAAAAGCTGTCGCCCATTTCTAATCTTCTGATCTAATCGTGCCCAGCTCTCCCACTTAATAAGTTATCACATTGACCTGACAAACATTCATTCTAATGCAGCTGAATAGACATTGCCCATGGGCTCCCAATTCTGCCTCTTACTTGTACAGCAAAATATCTGCTGCTTGAAGTACAGGGTAGGTCAACAAACCAACAGTTCCTTCATTATTCTGGCTGGCACGCTTCATCTGTGTGCAAAAGAAAAACAGAGAGGAATCACGCTTTTGGCTTAAGGGGATCAAAGTTTGTGATTTTAATTTATTAGAACACTGAGTAAATTATTGTGTAACTCTAGAGAAAAGTGTGCCATATAAAATCCACTCCTTGTGCATATACACATCCCATTTTATGACCTATGTTTATGAATTTCCCTACATTACTCTGATATTGTAGTGAGAAAACATAGGCTTGTGTTTTCTTTCTGTTTGTAATCTTACTAATGAAAATTCTTATGAACACAAAGCAATCAAGCTTGGTTATTACACTCATTGCTGATAACCCCTACTTTTTAAATAGCATTTTCAGCAATACATTGTTGAAAAGCTTTATAACAGAGATATAAAAAGGCATTAATACCTGTGTTTCACAGAAAAGAGATCAAGATAGTGCTCACAGAGTCACCAGGAGAGTCACTGGCAGCTAGGAAACCCCAGAACTAGAGTCCAGCGTTCCCTCCCTACCCTTCATGCTGCTCCTCACAATCCACCCACTGTCCTGAAGTCCTTTACTGCTTTAGGATATGGATCATTTAAATTAAGACAGTCAAGCTACAGATACTCATTCTGTTCTAGCAGAGGTGTATATACTTTTTGTTTTTAACAATAGTTAGACTAAAATCCTTAAAATCTTCATTATTTCTTTTAGCCTTTTCAAATTACCTCTAGAGTTTTGTCATCCTCTCATACAGATCCTGTCTTCTATCTACACCTTTAAGTGCCTAGGGTTCAGGGGACCTAATTTGCAAAGCCTAGCACCTGTAACACCTATCTGTAGATTTGGAAAGTCAATCCAGTCAAAGTTGGATTTAAGAGCTTAACTTTAGAACCTTAGGTTTGAAAAGGTTGGCTTTAATCTATGCCATGCATTAACGCTGGTTGCTGTATTTAAGTTTTACTGTTTTTATTTAATTAAGAAGAAAAACAGGAGAAAAGAAAACATCTGGAGGTATTTAAGACTGCTCTGAACTCTGCAAACCAAACAGCCCTTGAGATTTTTTTTTTTTTTTTTTGATACTTCTCTCTCCTGTCTTTTGGTTTTTCTGCTTATTAAATGCCAAAATAAAAGACAAGGAAATTAAATGCAAGAACTCCATTGATTCGGTCATGCTGATGCAGTACCAAGATTAAGAAGATGAACATTTGAAACTTGTAAAGGCAAACATTTAAGGTGCATTAACTTTATCACTTGGCACGTATTTATAATTTCTATACTCCTCTTCCAACATATGCTTCTTTTGCACCCTCTTCCACAACATCTATGGAACAGCCACTCTTCATGGTGGAAAATGAAAAGCTATTCATGGAATTCCTTAATAAGCAATGCCCAAGGTTTCCACTACAATATCTTGTAGTTGTCCTGTATTATTAAATAAGCATTGAAATAACTCCAAGCATTTTAGCAAAATCAATTTAACATCAGCAAAAACCCTCATATTTAGCACAGTCTCTGCCAAAAATGTTATCCTGTAGCTTCCAGCAGGAAAATGTTCACTGATAGCAACAGACCTGGAAAGACACATTCTTCCTTTTCCCACCATAAGACTAGAGTAAATTACTTACACCTAAAATAAGCAGAACCAAGATAGAGTTGGTACTTCAAAGGCAAGAAGCATTTAAGGGACAGCAGTTCTACTGAATTTCCATATATTTTCTTTCAATTTATGAAACTGTCCATACCTTCCACTGGGGCAAGCGCAGCAGACGCGGCACATTGGTTAAGCATCCAAGAATCCAGGCAAGTTCTGCATGCTCAGGAACCTGGAAGTACAATATCAGAATCTATTTTAATCTTCTGCCTTTATCTGCATATTTTCTCAAAATCAATACAGAGAAATAATATCAAAGATCAGAAACCCATTTCTGTTATTTTTTTCAGTCAGGTCAAGTGGCAAGCTAATGGAAAGCTTTGGATGCTGCCATGGATTGAACATGCTACACTCAAGCATCATAGCAAAGTTCTTGATTCCATCCCTTCATATTCTAAGAACAAAAGAAAATGCTTTAGCAATAATGAACTTCAGTGCACAGGTAAACTAACTGCCACAGCCCCCTCCCTCCAAGACAATACAGTAATAGTTACAAAACCTCTTTGCCTTCATGCACGAGGGCCTTAAATACACTAATTTCCCTCACTGTCTTGACCAGCCTCACCTCAGCCTTCCACCCTCTGCCCATGGTCCCAGGAGCTCCATATAAGCTCAGGCCAGGCTCCCCAAGTCCTCACTCAATCTACATTACACTGCAGCATTCCTGGCTATATAATAACTGCAGGTCCTTCACAGAAGCTTGATTTAACAGCCAGGGAACAAGAAGAACAGGGATGTCCCACAAAGCTGCAGCTGCAAACAGCCACAAGCCAGGTAGGAAATTACCTCCCTGACCATGACAATGTCCTGCAGCATTTCATCAGGGCAGGGGTGATGAGAGAAAAAAATCCCAAAAGGTGACAGTTGGTGATCATCAGGCATAGCAAGGTAATTATCTGAGGTCAATCCAGGAAACCCAGTGAGAAAATCAGGGCAGTAGGGACAGGGTTGAGCACAGGTACATTGTGATGCACCTCAGGTGAAGACCAGGTGCCTGAGAAGTGATGCTCTAGGGGCACTGGGCAGAAGGTGAATGGGTAGAGGTTGCAGGTGAGGTTTGTCAGGACCTTGGGTGCATGAACACGTCTTCATGACCCTAATCTGTCTGCAAAATAGGGATAACAGTTGAGGTTGTGTGTCAAACTTTACAGTACTGTCTGAATTGTGGATTTATTTGTCCCTCAGTTCTGCAAACCCATCAAAACTAATACTGATCTGAGAGTGAAGAAGAAGGATCAGCCCCCCACATATCCTTTGCTACAAGGATGGTTTTAAAAAATGAGAGAGAAAGAAAACACCATTTAAGCTCGTACCAGAAAGCCTTCTTTTAAGATTCTGGGGGGACTGCAGTTATAGTGGAATTTTAATAGTTCTGGAGACGTTAGACAGAGATAAGTCCACATTTAGCTTCTTGACATATACCCTTCAGTTTTTGCATTTCCAGTATTCATTTTAGGATTAGTAAACCAGGCAAGCATTGCTGATGTATATGTTGGTCTTTAATTTCTTTGAGTCATTTTGGCCTGTTACTAGTCAGCTACATAGAAGATAATAAAAAAAAAAAAAAAAGAGAGAGAGAGAGGTGATCTATGTTCTGCTCCTTTGCTTGTTTGATTGACTCTCTTCAATATTGGCACATTTGGATGTTTAAGAGCATGCTAACCCTCCCAAAAATTTCCAAAGCTTTGTGTTTGCAACACAATATAGCAAACCAGATGGAAAACAGTAAAAAAGTGTTAACAAGTAAGAATTACTAGCATTGTTAATGGCAATTCCTTTGTTGTCACATTTTAAATGCAGTAATTTCCTAGCTAACAGTCATGAGATTATTTTGGTTGTCAGTGTTGTATAGAGGTATCTGACCTCAAGACAACAGCTAAGCCATTATTACAGAGATGAAATATTCTGGATTGATTCTCTTTCCCTTCCTTCTACCTTTCCCATAGTTCTGGGGTTTATTTTGTTTAGATTGGTGTTTTGAAGCTTTTAAAAAATTATTATT